>JAXDRA010001304.1:0-16722 GCA_034190875.2 Urechis unicinctus
ATGGCCAATATGGTTGGATATATGAAATGGCCAAAATGGTTGGTTATAAATGGCCAATATGGTTGGTTTTTTATAAAAAGTTCCAAAATGGTTGTGTTTTTTGCATGACAAAACTATCACGACTATTTTGGTACAACCATTTTGGCCTAAAATTTGTATACTCTTCTAAAATAAGTTTTGAATGAAGATATTAACTTAGAGCTGTTCACGGCAGATGTATAAGATTTTGCATCCGCGATATCACATAATTTAAGCTCTAAAAAAGCGAAATATGATTCTCTATATCTATCTATATCTATATATATCTATATATCTATCTATATCTCTCTCTATATCTCTATATTATATATATATTTATATATATATCTATATATAAATATGTCATTCGTCATGTTACGCCACGCGCCCTGTTAAGGTTCCTCACTGGATGTACGCTCTATCTGGTATCAGGCACCCGTGACAAATAAAAAATCTAAACGTGGTTGTGTACAGCACACAAATGTCCTTAGTGATCCATATCGGCCTGTATATTTGGGTCAGGTAATCTTCTATATACATATGTTCATGCATATTATAACACATAATATATGAGTCGATATTTGTACCTCCCCACAACTCCCACCTCCGCTTCCTACCACATATCAGCACGTTCACATCCCAACCCCCTCTACTCACAGCATGCAATCGTGGCCCGATCTGTGAATACGAAGAGCAAATAGTATTGATCCAGTATTATTAGGCATCATGCGGCTAAAGCTAAGACACTGGCTAACCCCACGCCCCACTCCCCATGAAGAGGAAAGTTATTATTGCCAGATTTAGAGAACGCTCATTCGCTCTTAAACATTGGCTGGGATCAGGTAGGAAAGAAAAAACGTTTTTCATGATAGCTTATCCACGCACAGGTAACCTTACGCGATATGGGGCACTTGACTGCGCGTACAACGTTGCCCATCTAAGTCAATGCAACGCAAGACGCCAAGTTTTCTTTTGTTCGAAGAGTTGATAACGAGTGGAAGAGGTCAGGAGATGTCTCGTTAAACAGTCGTAAAACAAAATCCACTGTTTTTCAAGTATCGTACCGAGCAAGATATCCGACATGCTTTAACTCTTTCCTCTGCATGACATCAGGAAGAGTAAAATATCAAGACAAGTGGCCGTGAATCGCAGCTGAGCATAAATATGTTATTTAATATACCGAAACTAATTTCTCAGTTTAATAATATTGCCATGAAATGACCCACTAGTAACGATCCACAATAAGTAGTTGTATACCTGGAACGGGGTTCCGACACATCAAGTGCCTGATGTATCTTTATTTTGTCATGGTTATTCGGTTCAGAGAAGTGCAGTTGTAAACCAAAGATAAGATGCTGCGTGCCACACAACGACATGTGCTCGTATATATTATCACACAGGTGATGTGATCGGGTTGGGTTTAACAGCGTTTCTCATACTAAAATGTTGATGTATGTCGTAAAACAAGCATTACCTCACTCAACTTAGGACGTATGAGATATCCAGTTAAGCATGCGGGAGACTTTAAGTTGAATAACGAGCCCTTTTTTGTACGCATGCGATGTACATTATTCTTAAACGCGGAGAAGCGCTGCGATCAGTCACCATGAAACGTGACATACATGTCAATCGCATAAGCTGTGGTCAGTCTCTATGAAACGTTTCGATCGCATAAGCTGTAGCCAAGTGACCTATCAACTAGATGCCGTTGATACACATTTCGTATATAAACTTAAACCGAATCACCGTATAAAATTTGAGACAGGTACCAAATGATATGTAACAAAAACAGAAAGTCATTAAAATAGGTGTTAGAAAATTAATGCAAATCTACGCGCGATTGGGAGCTGCGACCATGAACCAACAATCCTTAATGTATTATAAGCTATAAACGTATGATTGGGAGAATAGTTATCCCTACAAGTGACCCATTTGTAATGAGCTACATTAAATGGTTGTATACGGGTAATGGGGTTCCGACACACCAAGTGCCGGATGTATCTTGAGTTTTTCATGGTGGTTCAGTGCTGTCTACGTTAAGTCAATATATCGACATTTTATCAACATGGTAGTCCCTATGAAGGCACTTAACTCTCTTTGGTTTTCAGACTGAAGTATTACCACAATGGATCGGAACTAACCAACATCGATCCGGCAGACTTTGATAGGAGATGGGGTTAGTTCATTTTTTCTTAATTAGTCGTTTATACTATGTGACGCGGCGACATTTGTGCATTTGTACTCTATGCGTCAGCCGATTATGCGTAATGACGTCATAATATACCACGATTTGAAGTTGTACCATTTAAACCTCGTTTCGATTGAAAATTAGGACTGTACTATTGTGTTGCTTCTTTGAATTTTGTGATTTTAATAGCCTGTGACTCCGCGAGCGTATGGTATATGTAAATGAACTTTACAAATTAAATTAGTTTCTGCTATCATAGACAATTTACGCATGTGAATTCTAAATAAATCAGTCCATACCTTTGACTTGTCAGACTGAATAATTTGCATAACTATAGCAATGAACAATTTTCATGTTTCATCCTCGTCCAATTCGTGACCAATACATAGCAGAAACATGTGCTGTAAAATACTTGCCAATAATTGATGTCTCGTATATTAACTATTCGGCGTTTTTTCTCCAATATAACAAGCGCCCATTAGTAGAGTTTGTGCGCACTGGGCGTCTGTAGATATTAAAATCATCCTCAACCATCACTCTCATGGCATCGCGTCATTGCTCTAAATGTTGGTGAATCGTTTATATATATATTTTTTCACTTTCAAAAGCACCACTGTCATATCTACTCTAATTTATATACCCTCCCCTATGATATATTTTACTCTCATATCATTCCATATGATCTCGAAATACATCAATATATTGGTCAATGTAATACCACTTATCCCGTCATACATTCCCTTCTGAATGCCGCCATTATCCAATCCCGTTCACGTTATTTATCCTTCAATATATACCCCCACGTACTTCCTTTCCTCTATTGTAATCGTCACTTACGTGGTGTGCTGTGCTATCATGTTATTCACAACGCATTTCTTAATGTTGACCCAGTCCACTTGAATTTCAATTACTTAGAACAACGCTGGAGAGATTGACAACAGTGGATCGTCGGGCGATCTTTGAGTAGATTTAATATGATCATTTGTGACGATTTTGCACATTAGTAACAATGTACATATATTGCATCCCAATGTCTCCCCAATAAATCCGCGTATTGAACCATTATACATTCAATTATACGGCATATCAGTGCAACTACTTCAGCAGCAATAGAGACATGTTCCAAGTACATCCAATATGAAAAACTACAATGTTATGAATAATAATTATCAGCACTTACAGTCAAAAGCTCCAGTTTACTTGCCTATTGTATACTTTATAACATAGCCTGACGTCAGACTTTTACACAATAATCCATAGAGACCAATATTCCTAGTGAGGAAAGACCTTTGATGTGATTTTGCATGTATTAAATTCATGCTATGTCTGTCAACACTTGAGAGCGGAAGCGTATAACTTCGATATGTTTATGACAAGAACAGTTCCCCCTTGCTGACATCAGTCACGATTTTTGATCATTTGCTTATGGTAAACGACAGTACTAAACATAGCTACTTCTCTTTCTGCCCCTGCTTGGCGCTGTTATTGTGCTTTAAATTGCGAACACGTATAATTATAATGTGTACCCTTTGGATGATACTCGTCAATCGCTTACAATCAATAACTATTGTTTAGTTAATCAGTTGCCACAGGTTAACACATAACAACGAGCTATAACAATACTGTCCTTGTCGGAACATTTTTGGGGGCAGTTGATCACGAGCTCAGGTCAATTTCTTCGAGGTTATTATACATCAGTTATCAAAAATTAATACATCTGTGATATCATTGTTTCTACCTACTTCAACCTGAAATTGTTATATTCGGATAAAAACAATGAATCAATCGATACAAGGTCAATAACAGGTACACAAAAGTGAAACCGCAGATGTGACAATATATACAGTATTCCTGTTCTTGTTATCAAGTCAATGTCTGGTGTTATACTTAGTCCTGTTGTATTATGGGGCGTGCCGGGGTGATCTATTTCTGAACTGTGTGCTCCGGTTCTCTCTCGTTACACCTCCACATCTCCACCCCAACTAATAAAATGTCTTTCTCTGCATTCTCCCTTGTCAGCATCTATGTCAACAGATAGGAAAGTGGCGTCGTAGTGTTGGCTGATGATGCAACATATTTCTAATATGCCCTTATCTATATCCGGTGACTTATTAATATTTAATTCACGTCAGAACAGAGCCGGTTATGTAGACAAGGCTTTTAATGAATTGCAACATCAGTAGTTATTCAAATTACTTATGCGTTTGAAATGCAATCACTTAGTCGGCCGCGCATCTGTGCAATATATATATATATATATATATATATATATATATATATATATATATATATATATATATATATAGATATATATATATATATATATATATATATATATATATATATATATATATATATATATATATATATATATATATATGTGTATATATATATATTTACATATATATATATACATATATAAATATGTATATATATGTTTTCATATATATATGTATTTATATCTATATATTAGTATATATATATATATGAATATAGATTTTCTCTATATAGATCTATATCCATATAGATACACCTATATACATATATCTATATATATCCTCTATATCTCTGTATCTCTCTCTATGTCTCTATACTCTCTATCTCTTTCTATCTCTCTCTCTCTATATATCTCTCTATATCTATCTCTATCTATATCTATATATATATATATCTCTATATCTATATATATATCTGCATATGTATGTATATAATTTTAGATGGTGGTTGTAATTGTTAATTTGATACAACATGTTTAACCGTTCATATTCAAGATCGATTAGATATATTCATCTGATAATGCCTGGTATATTGGTTACATGCAAATCTCCGTCGTTACTCAAGGGTCTGCGTTGTCAGTACTGCATGTATAGGATATTGCATCGAGATCGACTGGATTCACTGGCAGTCAATCACAGCTATTTAGCAAATGTATCTGCCGTTTGTTGGTACAATGGGAATAGGGTAGATATTAAGAATGTTCCGTTATTAAGTGCGAATGACCACCCTTAATCTCAAGTAATGCGGTTGTTGTGTGTGGATGATGGTTTCTGTACAAGTAGGGTGTAAACATTGACGCATCAACCAGCTACTCACACCTTTGTACGTCTTTGATTGAAATATCCTTTAGATGACCTTATTACTTAGAGTCCGATTACCTCACAATGGGCATTCGTCGAGCCATCAAACGACTGCTCTTGTACCATTAGCTGCGAGTATTCTGCCAGGAGATTGTCGCTGATGCTTTGACAAAGTTGCTTGTGAATCCAGCTTGTTCACTTTTCGAATTTGAGGGATACCGCTCACATTGGGTCTTCCATACTTTGAAACTTTATGCAACAGTGGGGCGTAGGTGCCTATCGCATCTCGGTTCGACATGACATACCATACGACCATGATCGACACAAACACAAACCAGGTCTTCACATTGTGTCTGCTAAAACGTGATCCTGTGGATGCCAATCTGCTGGTGTCAAGCCTTGCACTCGTCATACTGTTAAGAAGCTATGTTTATACTGCAACACTGTTAGATAATCACCCGCCGTATTTTCGATGCTGTACTGTTAAACCTATTATCAATACTTCCCTCCTGATCCGTTTTAACTTGTCACACGTGTGTTTTGGTATTCCTTTATCTTGGCGAATGCTCGCCTCCGTTGAGCAGTAGTCATCATTCATGCTGTGCATATCTGTTTAATATTTGCATACTATGGTTGCAATGCGGTATTACAAATAGCTGAATTGCATATTAATCGTCAATATGTATGTGAATAATAAATGCCAACAACTGAATTGGCGTATTCGTTGAGATGTACTGAAACATCTGCCGGTTCGCTGGTTATGGCGTTGAATCAGAGCTTACAGTAGCTTGTTACTGAGAATGTATATGTTCGGTACGATGGTTCAATGTCACCAAAGGTATTTGGGATCTTCAGGAGATTATTCCAATTTGACGGACATAAATATTTAGATATCCTATATAGTACTGTAGTGAATTCATTGCCACGTGTCATGATTTCTTAAGTTAACTATTGCAGAGTTGTTGAACAAAACTAGATAAACCATGCGCACATAACGCTAACATATCGTGTGCTGATAGCGTGGATTTTCGCCCAATATCATATAATTGGCTGCAAGACATCTTTATTAGCAAAATATATGGCATCAGCAACAGAAGTCACTTGCTACTGTTAATTGTCATGTATGATGTGCATCTCCCACAAACAATGACATTTAACGTTTCCCACTCGTTAAGCTAACTACAGATGCGCTATCTTTGATGTAGTCTTGCTGAAATACTGCTTATCAATCAAATTACTTCAAATCAACGATCCCGTAGCTGTTATGTGTCTGAGTTACCTAATTTCGTACAGCTATGTCGATGACATATTTCCTTATAAGGAAATGCTTGTTTAGAGCGCTCTGGTACTTAGATCGCTGCAACAATTCAATAAGGCATAAATTGGGTTGCCACATATTACGATGTTCACTTTATTACCAACAATATATTACGTAGACTGTTTTATCCTTCAAGTGATTAAAATCTATAGCTACTCAGCGATCGATCTGCAGTAAAGACTCCCCATCATCAGCACACTTACAGAACTGGTAACTGGTCGCTTTAAATACAAGGTAATATTCGATTAAATAATTCAGCACACGGATTTAGGAACTGACGGTATTCTGTTTGTTACAAGATGTCTTCATGTGATAGCATCTAGCATGTTACTAAATGGAATACACAGAGCTTTTAGGATGCCACGTCTGGTAGAGCAATTAAACAGCCATATTGCGTACGTGATCCCAACGGATTGGGCGATAGAGGGATGACGATTTATTGACCTTCAATGTCGTCGGTTTGCATGGCAGTCAACGATTGATAGTAGGGATACATAACAGCTGCTCTGGACACAGATAGATCCGGTTAATAGTTGGTCATACAACATATAAGCAAGGTCTTAGACCACTTTGATATTACACGATTGTAAAGGTAATATGACGGCAAGGTCAATATGGGCGATCAACTTATAAGAACTACTCAATAACATTATACGATTTACTGGAACACACCGTAAGAGATACTGAACCTTCGTATGTGAACGCGGGATCCCGCCATTTTGGCTTCGTATCCTCCCAACAGTCAGCCATCATCAACACCAGGACCTGATTCTCTTGGTTTTCAGGTTCAATAAAACTTGCGCAATTTCTTTATGGTCATCTTATTTCTTTCTGGTGAGTAACCCCTCCGCATTATGTGTGTAACAGCCCCTTCTAGGAATCCATTGTCCTCCAGAAATATTTATGTGTCATTTAGTACACATAGGTGGAGGGTACAAAATCACACTGACCTTCTCAACGCTAAACAAACAATCTCAAAATTGTGGATCAAACTGCACACAATTTACTTGGCAAGGATCTGTGTTGTGATTGTTCCTTGGCTTGCGAGTGATACAATCGCACTGAGCATAAATGACCGGCCGGCCAGTGACGAAAAGCAGCCCAGGGCGTGCCTCACTCCGCCAACAAAGCATGCCGCCTACCAAAGAACTATAGTCGCGGCTTTGTATTTCACTTCGTTGATATATACGGAAAGTCTCGCATCGGACAACCACAACCAAAGCGAATAAGCGATCTGTGAAAGCGTCTGACGTTAACTAGCTCATCGAGGCAACAACAGTATTCTTTCCTCTGCTCTCTGGTATGGGGCTCACCGTCCCGAGCTTAGTAACAGCATCTTGAATCAACCGCCTCCACCCGTCACTTATCTCCTCTTCAGATCTTACACCTTACTGTTATCTTTTGCAGCACAAACAACATCTGCTGCCAACCTCTAGTAACTGTGACAAATCTAGCATCCCTCCACATCAAATACCTTTTACACATTATCCATCAAGGCATGATCTAAAACAACTGCCTTAATAATCACCACAGATCGACTACCACTTTACAACTTGCCAAAAAAACCACACCATCAATCATTCATGTTACCTCTCTCGGCATATCCCAAATCACAACACCGTAAATCATTATAAACTTGCATCCACAGCGTATATAACACCACACAACATCTACCGCCGCCCTGCATCTACCACCAGCCAAAACGTACAATAACCCCGCAACTACCACTATCCCACATAACCCCACATTTACCATCGCTCCATTATTATCCCCAATCCACATCTTCCATTTAACATACATACCTGACATCATCTACCATCCCACATCTGCTAACACTCCACTACCACTACTGATACACACTTAGTATGCACCCGATTCTGAAACCTGCAATGCGAAGTAGCGTGTGCAGGTCTCCATCTGCTTATGCTTATAGACATTGCAGCTGGTCTTATCGTACCATGTGAGATACCTGTAATCGCCAATCAGCGTTGCAGGTCGAAATGCAACCACATACATGCAAGACCGGTATAGCGCTACGCCAATATCAGTAATAAATTTTAAAAATATGGGATGTGGTCAATTATTATTAATTTATAATTGAATTGCGAAACGATTAGAGAAAGAACATTATGGGATGAATTGGAGTATAATGGATTGATTCAGGCCAACACAAGTCATTAACTCTTAACATACGATTCCCCTAACTTAGCTATAAAGTTTTTAGATGTTACATGTTTTGAATCATATTCAGAAGCTCGTTGCTTAGGTTGCTGGACGGGGATGACGTTAGTCTAGTGAAGTTGCAGTGATGGGTACATTTTTATAAAGCATCATTGATCCAAACCCTTTCGACTTTTCAGGGCGGTGCGCCGCGGAAGCACCGTTATCGAGCTAGTTTAATAATCAACAAGCCTGTCGCATATCACGTGTGACGCAATGCACTATCTGTTCTAATGGACTGTACGAGTTATAATTCAGAGAATATTCATGGTATATGACAGGTTCCTTACTCGCATTGTTTCATATATACTCATGGCGTGTTGGTCTCTTGCATGTAGGTGAAGCCAGAGAAACACACTTTGTATTGATATGAGCGATATTATAACAGTGGCTTGATAATTTCAGGCGAGTGCTGTGGCCCGTGTGGGTAAGGACTAGGGGGCGATGGTGTGTGTAGGTCGCAGGCCTAAGCCCCGTTGGATGAGGTTGATTAAGCTTAATGAAAAAATCAGTCCTATATATTTATTGGTTACCGTCACATAATAATGCAGTAATGCTGTGTTGCCACTTTTATCAGCTGACATTTATTTACTCTTCTTGCTCGAGTACGTTCAAACAAAGCAGGTAGTTGGTAGTAGGATGGTCTCTTCCTCAATCTGCACTAGCAGAGGGTTAACTGAGGTTGACTCATCAATGGCTTTTGTTCTTTGGTTTGGGTCGACTGGCAATAAATTGGTCACCATATCTGACAAAACTTTCATGGCTAGAAAACCCTAACAGGATACACATTGTCATTTTGCGGTTTGTCAGGTTAGCATTAGCATAATTATACGCGTAGATTTTACCGCATTGCTATATTTAAGGACACGTTTTGTGTTTTAATATAGCAGCGGTATTAAATCTAGCATCGTTATTTATATTATACCACTGATTAATTCATCGTTTTTTAGCAATGTTGTTGCCCTTTGTTAGAACGTAAAATTCTGACGTTTATTTTTAACAAAGTTAGTATGTCAGGGCACGAAATTGGTTATAAAAGTATATTCTACGGACTCATTTGTCACAGTTGTCGTCTGCCAGGCCGATAACTTTTCTGTTACCATGCTCGACGTCAAAAGATAAACATGTTGACAATAGCGCGATCGTTTGAAATTGTGAACTGACCCAATTGACTTGACCTCAGCTTTTATCCAGAGTACTTCGGTTATTTGTGTATTGACGAAAGCACACGATTATCAATGAGATTGTATAACTCGTTTTTATTGGTCAGTCTATGTCACGTGCAAATGAGTGTCGAATGTTCCCGGCGTTACAAGTCTCTGATTTGATACTTCGCACAAAATATTTTTATTAAGTTCAACAACAATGGACAAGTTTGTCAAACCTTTACCTGACTGCAACTGTGATGAATTAGAAAAAAGTCCACCTTCACTCAGCTTTTTCACTTCTACTTTCAGCATTGTGAATAAAAAGGTTATTGAGAGGACCAGTTAAATACTGGCAGGGCCAGTTCATTTTATTGAAGGGCCATTTGAACAAAAATTGAGGGCCAATTAACATATTTGCTAATTTCATGCCCTGTATGTTTAATCGCCGCAGCTTCTTTTTTATATTGCACCGATAATTAAGCTAGCATAGCTGTTAAAATTACACCTAGGGGACCATGGAGTGAGGCTACCAGAGTGCTCATCCTAAGCTTGTAAATTACTGCAGCAAGTGGAATTTTAACATGATTTTTTGTAGTTCCTGATATAGACGTAAGTAAAACAACACTTCGTTAACATCTCCTGCTAATCTTTACTAGTCCGATTAAAAATTTTATTGCCCGGTCATAGTATGAAAATATGACTAACAAGGAATTTACCGGAATCGCCGATCACCCGCTGAGTCGGTGAGTCTTGCAATGCAGTTAGTTTAGACGTTGATGTCGCAAACAGACAATTTAGGTTTTCTTTCTCGGTAAACCGAACATACGTTCCCAGGTATCGCTGATCGATCTTAATATACTTTAATTAAAACAAATTAGAATATAAAAAAATGACTTGTCCCATTGTACATGTTAGATGGCAGCTTCACTTGTCCGATGGCTACCCTTCTTGCCAAGGACAATCAGGTGATGGTTAATGTTTCACCCTGTAGCTGTAAGCGATATTGTTGTAATGGTTGCAATCATAAATAGTTGATTGATAGCAGACAGGGAGCACCATATAATAACAACACTCACTGCTGGTGCTGTGACAGTACATGCACCCTATCGTTGTCCTGATTGCCTGTCTGCAATTTGACTCTACTATGGCTGTGCTGTAGACTCGCATTGAACACGCATTCATGAGTGGCAGGTATGGCTCCACTGCTGTATGTATTATTACTGAAGAAATAACTATTGATGACAGTTACTTATGGTCCTTTTTGTATTGTGTTACTTTATTCAGGGCGACCATTTTATCACTGCTGATCTCCCGGGTTCGAAGCAAATCAAGGATCCTCATGAATCCCCGGACGCACTATCATCTTTACTAATATTTAAGTAAGTTAACCGAAATAAGCCAAGCACCTAACCATTGCTTTCTTTCACACATTGATTGAACCTGACACAGCAAAAATGCATATGAATGGTTCATCGATTTAATATAAATATTTTGGTAATACAATAACTGAGGTTAAAAATGTTAAGTATATGTACATGCATATCTTATACGTCTCTCTATTTGTGCATATTACAGCTATGTAGGGTGCACCCACTCAGGTGTTGCAGCATGGAAGAGAGGGACCTCACAAATCTTTTGAGGAATGGTTTCTGGCCACTGACCCCTAACAAGCGAGGAGTTACAGCAAGGTAGCTTGACCAACTGCAGTGCCTATCACTTGAGGCACAGAATTAAGTGCAGGCATTTGTCACTTCCACTGATATACACACATCCTCAAAGTTGGGCAAGGTAATTTGTGTGATATCTTAAAAATTGATTAACAAATGAGATAAGATATGTGTGATCAATTCATATTTCCCTTTGTGTAACAAAAGGAATCTTTCACGCTGTTCCGTATCAGTCGCAGTGAAAAGAACCTTGAGTATCCACAACAAGTCAAGGTCCCCTAGCCTGAAGGCTGTGGGCGCTGTTTACATGTTACTGATATTCTATAGTCTCTAGGGCGAGAAGCGTAGCGGAACCCTAAGAGTCTGGGACGCAGACTAATCCACAACTGTGGCAGAAGATGAGGGCTGCCCCAATATCACTTTCGTTGCCTGTTTCTTGGCTTATTAAATTTCCAGTCTGGGCTGCTAGACTCAGATGATGCAGACACAACCCTGAGGATCACAGCTAAGCTCACCACCTTTGTATGTAACTATCATAAACAGTTTTTAGCTCTTCTATTCAGCAGAGTTTACTAAGTACCTGTCTGTTCGTAAACTTTTGAAGGCACAAATTACACAAATACCCACTTGTGCCAATTGTACCCTGCAGACTAAAAATCTGCCCTGCATGACCTTCGCCGAGTTATTTATGAAAAAAATATGAATTAGTGTTTAACCCTGGTGTGTCGTTAAATACTTTATCAAACCATAATAGTGATTAATTGTCCTCTAGTCATTACTTTAAATTGAAATTCATGCCAAAAGATGAAGAGATCCAAGGTATATTGACATCTCATTGAATGTTTTATATCAAGTCGTATTTTTTGTAAACAATGTCTGAAATGTATTTGATTACAGGTTTGACAAGAAGCTGACTGAAATTGGCAAGTAACAGCATGGTTGTTTGTTCTCTATTCACTATGCAACCAAGGTCTACAGAACAAGGCTCTACAACCACCATCAAGCTGTCACAACATCTCGCACATTCTTTTTCAATTATCTCCATATTTTGCACTCTTGTCAGCATGTCTGAAATAAAATAACCTGATACTATGAACTCTCTCATTTAGTGTTGATTTGGGCATGGCTATCAAGCTTAAGGACTTATTGTGCCATCAATAATATCAATAAAGTACCATACAGATATTAACCGATGAATACACTAAAATACATAGCGGAATGATGAATTATTTCACCTCAGGCTATGTGAACATTGACTAGAATAGCTCTGGGTCTGCAAGTAAAATAACAAGAATATCATAGCGTTTTGAGCTACAATAGGAAAATTTCTCACGTGAATTTATATGCTTTATAATTAAATCAATCGAATTTGATAGTGAAATAGAAGTCAGTCGATAGAGCACTCGCTAGAGCGTCCACATCGCTTTGCTTACGGAACTATTGGACACCGTATATATCAGGCTACATAGTGATGCCGTTATCATCCCGTGCAACCCCATGTTGCGCCCCGCAAAGATGCGAAAACCCCCACACTGGACCCAACAACATGAATAACTTTATTTTATGGGGCTACATAGTGATGTCGTCATAATCAGCGATGTGACGTCACACTTGTTAGTCCTTTACATTTAAGATTTAAATCAGTCCTATTCGTGGTCGTCGATATATAATCAAAGATAGTTATAGTAGAATATTTAAAATAACCCCGGACATAACTATGTGCTACAGAAGAAGCACAAATGCGAGTGAAGACCATAGTCAATGATTAGATTGACGCGGTTCCGTTGACGTCATGGACACGTTGGTTCTTATCGAAAATTAAATCGTGTTCCCTGACACGCGGCCAGATATAACTCTATATTTTAAATATATTTTGCAATCAGACCTGATGAACGACCCTGACTAAAATTATTCATCCAAGGTGGCGACAAATATTAACCTGTGCAAATTTACCACATGCGATTCCTGGTATTGTCGATACCATAGCTCAAGTCCTTCCCCAGAATGAGACGCTTAGCAAATCATGTTAAGTTGCTATAATTTCGCCAATAGCTAACTACTAATTCTATCCCAAAGTCTATGACAATATACTTGATGTAAATATATTCATCTTCGCTTTTATATTTTACCTTAAAGGGTTTTCAATGCTAGCTTTGCAACACAGACGAATTTTCATGGACGTGAGTCATAGGGGGATGGCAATTGCTTATGCACGATAAATCGGCAGATTCACGCCACCTCTTATCAGTTATTTTGGGATCAAAGGCAGTGGCGTTTATACCCCGGTAAAACTCACATTAACGGATCAGCTGTCAACGGCGGAGCAGGAAACCACGGAGTGCATAACTTTACAACACTTTCGGAGTTCGCCACTGTACCCCAACTTAAATCCATATTTAATATTCGAGCTACCTATGATAACTTATGGTTTTAACAGGATTGATTCGACACAACTAGACTTTATATGATAGATGAGTATATCATATGGATGGCTTTTGATAAAAATAACATTTTACTGCTAATCTGAAAACGCTTCATTTATCTCACATGCTACACCTTACCCTGATTAAACTAACTACCGTAGTTAAATGTTTAAGATTTCTTGTCGGGGATAGAGAATATTCTGGCGTTGTTATTAAAGTGACCGACAAGTGAACACAGGCTCCGATGTATAACAATCATTCCAAGAATTAAATTTTAACGCGGTATGTGTTAAATCATATGCTGGTATTTTTTCCAGAGATTAATTGCATAGTATCTTATATTGCCCTGCTATGTATATTTTGACCATCATTGAGGTATTCTATCATATGCGTGAACGAGACAATCTTGATTGAAATCTATTACGTCCACCTTTAACGAGTAGACTATTAATATCATGGTAACAGTTACCAGATTCAAATATAATTTGCAGTCCATCGACGAAATCACCACATACCTAGATCTGATTATTTGCTCTATGTATTGTGCTTGTTTCACTGGATTATCGAATGTCGTGTATTGCAGGGTAGCGATAAAAAATGTGGATAAAGTGCCGATATATGACTGCAATTGACATCACAGAGCCTGATATATTCAGATAGGGTGATCTCAGCGGCCTGGATGAGAGGTGTATGTTGAGCACGTGGCATGACTTGACATGTTGACGGCGCTGCAAGCGTCTGAACACCGCGACAAGCGGGTACTTTCAACTGTCTAGAAGTGGTGCGTTTCGTCAACATTAAGCATATTACCTCGTTTAGTCCATGTTAAAGCGATACAAATTGGGTGCCCGAAATCTAAAGTACATCTTTGTATAATAGATGTTTTGCGGCCAAGTCTATTTCCTATCTTTTTAAATGTGGTAATTTTTATAAGAATAGTATTTCAATATATATTTTTTGTATCATACCCAGCAAACACATAAAGTTCCGCCAACATTACTGTTAGTCACATAATGTTGTTACAACACCGATAGCACTACAACACTGGGCCATCACTGGCTAAACTGCTGGCACCTAGTCGGCATACCAACATAGGCCCACCGTAGTCTTATCCGGCAGACCAATGTAGGCTTGCTAATGTTTTGTCAACGTTGGCAAGCCTACCTAGTCCCAGACCTAGTGTTCCAACGATTAGGTGGACATGGTTGAACTGATTTTGTTGTAGTTTCCATGTGTATAAATAAATAAAAACCAGATCTCAGAAAAACATCTACTCTATTTAGTGTCATATTTTTATTCTGAACCAGAATCTGACTTCATGAGTTCTCGCTGTAATTGCTTGGAGTCAAGTTTCACTGTAAAACATCATTACAAATTGTGAGCTAAATAATGTAGAAAAAATACAGAACAGAGCCTAGAAACTTATATGCTGGCTCGTTTCCTTTCATACACCCACCCGCCCCACAAACCCACACACACACATACAAACAATCAAACAAAATTCGAAGCCTCCGACAGAAATATGGTGGTTACAGTTTACTATCTACTGACAAAAATTATTCTTTTCTTCTTCTTCTTTTTTTTTTACCCTCCATTCCTGCCACCAGCTACCAGCAGCCATTTGTCGATGCATTCCTCAACATCTGCCTCCTTAAATGACAGCATTTTAGCCACATCTGATTAAACATTTTAAGCAGGTTATTGATAATTTATGGCAACTGAATATTATCATTAATCTACTAACCCTACACAGCGCTGACAAGACCTTCTCTTGCCAAGCTGGAAGATCTGGCCAAGCTGTTACTCAGTAGTAAAAGGAGCATTTTCTCCACTGTATCTTTCACCCCAAATCAATGCAGGGAGCATAAATGAGTAACCTAAACACACACAACAACAATCAGACATTTTCCTGCTATGCTGTAAGTAATACACTCATGACAGTATCTAGCTGTATGGGTTTTGTAATTGAAAATACGTACATGAAATGAATATTGATTGAATATTGACTCTAAGGTAATGACCTGTGTGATTTGATATTGGGGTGCTAATAGAATCAATGGGCTAGTTTACCTAGCATATTCAATTGATAATAATGTAATATCAAGTTTTATATTAATATCTGTTCAGAAGCAACACAAGAACTGAAACGAACAGCTAAGATAAAAGGAAGAAGGGTAAACACATCTTTAACAAGGCATATTGTTAGTGAAGCACCATACCTATTTGACAATTACTGTCAAGAGTAACTTAGTGTCATTAGTATTTATGTGGTTTTATTTACCTGCATTGTACTTTTTTAATTAAGATATGCTATGTTGAATGGTCTGTCGGTAAGTGCTTTAGCTGAAAACAATAGGGACAGTGCGCAAATTTCCAAGGTGCAAGCTGGCAAGGTGCAAGCATTAGAAATGCCTTCTGGGGTTGTCTGTTAGCGACCAGGCAGTTACAACCTGATTGAACTGGAAGCTGTTCTGTCCCACAGGAAAGACTAAGTTTGAGGGTACATACAACAATATTCCAGACTGAACACTATTATTATATATTGTATTATAGAAAAGATATGCAGCTATAGTAACTGATACCAATATCATTGAAAACAATAAGAGCACATATCATAGTCAGTCAGAACATCATACATATTGATGATTAAATCACCACTGTTT
>JAXDRA010001305.1:0-25162 GCA_034190875.2 Urechis unicinctus
TTCTGGCGTGGAGAAGAATGTGATGATTAATAAACAAGCGGTTATTGGTAGAAGAATTTTTGTGAAGAGTGGTGGGTGCTATCGTTGACCTATTCTCTGGCGGATACACAACGGAAGTGGCTGTCTAATCGGTTATGATTCTTAGAGACGATAGTAAACGGATAACACATGCTGTGCTGATCAACGAAGCGCGTGTTATACTGATTGATAGTGTTGTGTTGAACTGTCCTATTCTTTTGTGTTTCGGCCCCAGATGGAAAAGCAACATTGTAGAATTTTTTAACTATATATATTTTGCTATAAATACATATTTTTGTATATAAGCATATTAACCGATTGGCATGTACTCAAAAGTCAACCCTTACGCTCTAAGAAGAGATCGTGATATATTTATTTTACATCGATTCAGCAAAATTAATTCGGGATAGACTTTATATTAATACAACCTTGCAGTAATGTCAATATCTCTCTAAGCATCGCATATACCTGCTGTGGGACACACGAACTGTGTTCTTTATGATCAATATGTTCAAGGACATTGTGATCGATGAATTCAGACATTTTTCCTCTCACCAGCACGCAGCATTCGAACCCGGAACCTGTCAGTCATAAGGCGAGCACGCTAACAATGTCTCTATCAAGGCCCCACCACCACCCCATTTCTTAACTTGGCCTGGAGCTTACACGTATGATAATTCGCAGTGTAATGTTTGATGTATGGTTAATCGCAATCATGGTTTTTGATTCTAGTGAGATCGAAACCAACGGAAATTAGGCTGCCCACTACAAGTTGCCCCTTTCGACATACAGAGGGATACAATGGGCCTGTTCTACCTCCGGACCCACAGGTTTTTCATCCAAGTGTCACAGGAAATGCTACAGATGCTGGACATCCGGATATTATTGTCCTTACTGATCATCCCGATGTGATTTTGTGCGAGATTTCATCGCAACGTGTTTCTTGCCATTGCATCATACTCGATACCAGAAGGTATGGTTACATGCAATATGCAATGATGCAATACCTTGTTGTTCTGCAGCGGCAGTATTAACTCGACTTTTTGTCATACCCAGGAAATCATTTTTCTCTGTTTTTTCTTGCCTTTAAACCTGGTTATTAACAATCAATGACAATAACAATTGTAAGTATCAGAGGCAAGCTTGGATCATTAACATACACAGATGAACGCTTGCGGTCACTCTCGCGTAAATGTCATGAGTCCATCTTATGTGATCATAGTGTGTATTTTGTATGGTGCTCTTTATAGTATAGTATCGGGAACTTTTGGTAGATTTGACATAATAACGTACGTGCCGTGCACACAAAACATGCGGCTTCATGGAGACATTTACCAATCGTTGATATGGCTTTGGATACGTAACAGCCAAAGCAGCTATTACTTTTCTAAGAGATATATTTCTCCTCACTGGATTAGTGCTCAATGTCACAGGGTTTGCGTTTGTCAAACATAAAACGTATCATTTCCCAAATAGTTCCAAGATGAGACTTGCTCGCGATAATTTTCGATAAACTTCTGTTTGCACCTAATGCACCAAAGCAACTTCGGATAATTTTGTATGCGTTCCTAAATTTGAATGCCTAGTTTTATCAAAGTGTTGCGCAGTACTTTAGCGCTTGAATTACTCAGCATGCTTGATATGAAAGTTCTTGTAATCATTGACGAAATTAATATAATGGTGACAGCAGTTATGAGCATGAAAACGCATACGACCAATGAAGCACTCATTATGCTATGCCATTTATGTCTAATATACTACCTTTCCACCAATGCAAAAGTCGCCCTTGTCATTAATTCGACCAATAAAGTACATAAAAGCCCTCAATGTTATGTGCAATACTATCCTAATAAATTTATACATATATATATATATTCATAGATATAGATATATATATATATATATATATATATATATATATATATATATATATATATATATATATATATATATATATATATATATATATCATATATATATATATATATATATATATATATATATATATATATATATATATATATATATATTATATATACATTAGGAAAGTTCCTCTTGGGAATATCATATCAGGAGAGATCGTTTTACCCTGCTGCTAAGGAACAACTTCATTTTGCGCATAGCCATGAGTTCTGGCGTGGAGAAGAATGTGATGATTAATAAACAAGCGGTTATTGGTAGAAGAAATTTTGTGAAAGAGTGGTGGGTGCTATCGTTGACCTATTCTCTGGCGGATACACAACCGGAAGTGGCTGTCTAATCGGTTATGATTCTTAGAGACGATAGTAAACGGATAACACATGCTGTGCTGATCAACGAAGCGCGTGTTATACTGATTGATAGTGTTGTGTTGAACTGTCCTATTCTTTTGTGTTTCGGCCCCAGATGGAAAAGCAACATTGTAGAATTTTTTAACTATATATATTTTGCTATAAATACATATTTTTGTATATAAGCATATTAACCGATTGGCATGTACTCAAAAGTCCCCTTACGCTCTACGAAGAGATCGTGATATATTTATTTTACATCGATTCAGCAAAATTAATTCGGGATAGACTTTATATTAATACAACCTTGCAGTAATGTCAATATCTCTAAGCATCGCATATACCTGCTGTGGGACACACGAACTGTGTTCTTTATGATCAATATGTTCAAGGACATTGTGATCGATGAATTCAGACATTTTTTCCTCTCACCAGCACGCAGCATTCGAACCCGGAACCTGTCAGTCATAAGGCGAGCACGCTAACAATGTCTCTATCAAGGCCCCCCCACCACCACCCCATTTCTTAACTTGGCCTGGAGCTTACACGTATGATAATTCGCAGTGTAATGTTTGATGTATGGTTAATCGCAATCATGGTTTTTGATTCTAGTGAGATCGAAACCAACGGAAATTAGGCTGCCCACTACAAGTTGCCCCTTTCGACATACAGAGGGATACAATGGGCCTGTTCTACCTCCGGACCCACAGGTTTTTCATCCAAGTGTCAGGAAATGCTACAGATGCTGGACATCCGGATATTATTGTCCTTACTGATCATCCCGATGTGATTTTGTGCGAGATTTCATCGCAACGTGTTTCTTGCCATTGCATCATACTCGATACCAGAAGGTATGGTTACATGCAATATGCAATGATGCAATACCTTGTTGTTCTGCAGCGGCAGTATTAACTCGACTTTTTGTCATACCCAGGAAATCATTTTTCTTTTTTTTTCTTGCCTTTAAACCTGGTTATTAACAATCAATGACATAACAATTGTAAGTATCAGAGGCAAGCTTGGATCATTAACATACACAGATGAACGCTTGCGGTCACTCTCGCGTAAATGTCATGAGTCCATCTTATGTGATCATAGTGTGTATTTTGTATGGTGCTCTTTATAGTATAGTATCGGGAACTTTTGGTAGATTTGACATAATAACGTACGTGCCGTGCACACAAAACATGCGGCTTCATGGAGACATTTACCAATCGTTGATATGGCTTTGGATACGTAACAGCCAAAGCAGCTATTACTTTTCTAAGAGATATATTTCTCCTCACTGGATTAGTGCTCAATGTCACAGGGTTTGCGTTTGTCAAACATAAAACGTATCATTTCCCAAATAGTTCCAAGATGAGACTTGCTCGCGATAATTTTCGATAAACTTCTGTTTGCACCTAATGCACCAAAGCAACTTCGGATAATTTTGTATGCGTTCCTAAATTTGAATGCCTAGTTTTATCAAAGTGTTGCGCGCAGTACTTTAGCGCTTGAATTACTCAGCATGCTTGATATGAAAGTTCTTGTAATCATTGACGAAATTAATATAATGGTGACAGCAGTTATGAGCATGAAAACGCATACGACCAATGAAGCACTCATTATGCTATGCCATTTATGTCTAATATACTACCTTTCCACCAATGCAAAAGTCGCCCTTGTCATTAATTCGACCAATAAAGTACAAAAGCCCTCAATGTTATGTGCAATACTATCCTAATAAATTTATACATATATATATATATCATAGATATGCATATATATATATATATATATATATATATATATATATATATATATATATATATATATATATATATATATATATATATATATATATATATATATATATATATATATATATATATATATATATATATATATATATATATATATATATATATATAAAGTTCCTCTTGGGAATATCATATCAGGAGAGATCGTTTTACCCTGCTGCTAAGGAACAACTTCATTTTGCGCATAGCCCATGAGTTCTGGCGTGGAGAAGAATGTGATGATTAATAAACAAGCGGTTATTGGTAGAAGAAATTTTGTGAAAGAGTGGTGGGTGCTATCGTTGACCTATTCTCTGGCGGATACACAACGGAAGTGGCTGTCTAATCGGTTATGATTCTTAGAGACGATAGTAAACGGATAACACATGCTGTGCTGATCAACGAAGCGCGTGTTATACTGATTGATAGTGTTGTGTTGAACTGTCCTATTCTTTTGTGTTTCGGCCCCAGATGGAAAAGCAACATTGTAGAATTTTTTAACTATATATATTTTTGCTATAAATACATATTTTTGTATATAAGCATATTAACCGATTGGCATGTACTCAAAAGTCAACCCTTACGCTCTCTAAGAAGAGATCGTGATATATTTATTTTACATCGATTCAGCAAAATTAATTCGGGATAGACTTTATATTAATACAACCTTGCAGTAATGTCAATATCTCTAAGCATCGCATATACCTGCTGTGGGACACACGAACTGTGTTCTTTATGATCAATATGTTCAAGGACATTGTGATCGATGAATTCAGACATTTTTCCTCTCACCAGCACGCAGCATTCGAACCCGGAACCTGTCAGTCATAAGGCGAGCACGCTAACAATGTCTCTATCAAGGCCCCCCCCACCACCACCCCATTTCTTAACTTGGCCTGGAGCTTACACGTATGATAATTCGCAGTGTAATGTTTGATGTATGGTTAATCGCAATCATGGTTTTTGATTCTAGTGAGATCGAAACCAACGGAAATTAGGCTGCTGCCCACTACAAGTTGCCCCTTTCGACATACAGAGGGATACAATGGGCCTGTTCTACCTCCGGACCCACAGGTTTTTCATCCAAGTGTCACAGGAAATGCTACAGATGCTGGACATCCGGATATTATTGTCCTTACTGATCATCCCGATGTGATTTTGTGCGAGATTTCATCGCAACGTGTTTCTTGCCATTGCATCATACTCGATACCAGAAGGTATGGTTACATGCAATATGCAATGATGCAATACCTTGTTGTTCTGCAGCGGCAGTATTAACTCGACTTTTTGTCATACCCAGGAAATCATTTTTCTGTTTTTTCTTGCCTTTAAACCTGGTTATTAACAATCAATGACAATAACAATTGTAAGTATCAGAGGCAAGCTTGGATCATTAACATACACAGATGAACGCTTGCGGTCACTCTCGCGTAAATGTCATGAGTCCATCTTATGTGATCATAGTGTGTATTTTGTATGGTGCTCTTTATAGTATAGTATCGGGAACTTTTGGTAGATTTGACATAATAACGTACGTGCCGTGCACACAAAACATGCGGCTTCATGGAGACATTTACCAATCGTTGATATGGCTTTGGATACGTAACAGCCAAAGCAGCTATTACTTTTCTAAGAGATATATTTCTCCTCACTGGATTAGTGCTCAATGTCACAGGGTTTGCGTTTGTCAAACATAAAACGTATCATTTCCCAAATAGTTCCAAGATGAGACTTGCTCGCGATAATTTTCGATAAACTTCTGTTTGCACCTAATGCACCAAAGCAACTTCGGATAATTTTGTATGCGTTCCTAAATTTGAATGCCTAGTTTTATCAAAGTGTTGCGCAGTACTTTAGCGCTTGAATTACTCAGCATGCTTGATATGAAAGTTCTTGTAATCATTGACGAAATTAATATAATGGTGACAGCAGTTATGAGCATGAAAACGCATACGACCAATGAAGCACTCATTATGCTATGCCATTTATGTCTAATATACTACCTTTCCCAATGCAAAAGTCGCCCTTGTCATTAATTCGACCAATAAAGTACATAAAAGCCCTCAATGTTATGTGCAATACTATCCTAATAATTTTATATATATATATATATATATCATATATATATATATATATATATATATATATATATATATATATATATATATATATATATATATATATATATATATATATATATATATATATATATATATATATATATATATATATATATATATATATATATATATATATATATATATATATATATATATATATATATATATACATATTAGGAAAGTTCTCTCTTGGGAATATCATATCAGGAGAGATCGTTTTACCCTGCTGCTAAGGAACAACTTCATTTTGCGCATAGCCATGAGTTCTGGCGTGGAGAAGAATGTGATGATTAATAAACAAGCGGTTATTGGTAGAAGAAATTTTGTGAAAGAGTGGTGGGTGCTATCGTTGACCTATTCTCTGGCGGATACACAACCGGAAGTGGCTGTCTAATCGGTTATGATTCTTAGAGACGATAGTAAACGGATAACACATGCTGTGCTGATCAACGAACGCGCGCGCGTGTTATACTGATTGATAGTGTTGTGTTGAACTGTCCTATTCTTTTGTGTTTCGGCCCCAGATGGAAAAGCAACATTGTAGAATTTTTTTTTAACTATATATATTTTGCTATAAATACATATTTTTGTATATAAGCATATTAACCGATTGGCATGTACTCAAAAGTCAACCCTTACGCTCTAAGAAGAGATCGTGATATATTTATTTTACATCGATTCAGCAAAATTAATTCGGGATAGACTTTATATTAATACAACCTTGCAGTAATGTCAATATCTCTAAGCATCGCATATACCTGCTGTGGGACACACGAACTGTGTTCTTTATGATCAATATGTTCAAGGACATTGTGATCGATGAATTCAGACATTTTTCCTCTCACCAGCACGCAGCATTCGAACCCGGAACCTGTCAGTCATAAGGCGAGCACGCTAACAATGTCTCTATCAAGCCCCCCACCACCACCCCATTTCTTAACTTGGCCTGGAGCTTACACGTATGATAATTCGCAGTGTAATGTTTGATGTATGGTTAATCGCAATCATGGTTTTTGATTCTAGTGAGATCGAAACCAACGGAAATTAGGCTGCCCACTACAAGTTGCCCCTTTCGACATACAGAGGGATACAATGGGCCTGTTCTACCTCCGGACCCACAGTTTTTTTTTCATCCAAGTGTCACAGGAAATGCTACAGATGCTGGACATCCGGATATTATTGTCCTTACTGATCATCCCGATGTGATTTTGTGCGAGATTTCATCGCAACGTGTTTCTTGCCATTGCATCATACTCGATACCAGAAGGTATGGTTACATGCAATATGCAATGATGCAATACCTTGTTGTTCTGCAGCGGCAGTATTAACTCGACTTTTTGTCATACCCAGGAAATCATTTTTCTTTTTTTTTTCTTGCCTTTAAACCTGGTTATTAACAATCAATGACAATAACAATTGTAAGTATCAGAGGCAAGCTTGGATCATTAACATACACAGATGAACGCTTGCGGTCACTCTCGCGTAAATGTCATGAGTCCATCTTATGTGATCATAGTGTGTATTTTGTATGGTGCTCTTTATAGTATAGTATCGGGAACTTTTGGTAGATTTGACATAATAACGTACGTGCCGTGCACACAAAAAACATGCGGCTTCATGGAGACATTTACCAATCGTTGATATGGCTTTGGATACGTAACAGCCAAAGCAGCTATTACTTTTCTAAGAGATATATTTCTCCTCACTGGATTAGTGCTCAATGTCACAGGGTTTGCGTTTGTCAAACATAAAACGTATCATTTCCCAAATAGTTCCAAGATGAGACTTGCTCGCGATAATTTTCGATAAACTTCTGTTTGCACCTAATGCACCAAAGCAACTTCGGATAATTTTGTATGCGTTCCTAAATTTGAATGCCTAGTTTTATCAAAGTGTTGCGCAGTACTTTAGCGCTTGAATTACTCAGCATGCTTGATATGAAAGTTCTTGTAATCATTGACGAAATTAATATAATGGTGACAGCAGTTATGAGCATGAAAACGCATACGACCAATGAAGCACTCATTATGCTATGCCATTTATGTCTAATATACTACCTTTCCACCAATGCAAAAGTCGCCCTTGTCATTAATTCGACCAATAAAGTACATAAAAGCCCTCAATGTTATGTGCAATACTATCCTAATAAATTATATATATATATATATATCATAGATATATATATATATATATATATATATATATATATATATATATATATATATATATATATATATATATATATATATATATATATATATATATATATATATATATATATATATATATATATATATATATATATATATATATATATATATATATATATATATATATATATTACATATTAGGAAAGTTCCTCTTGGGAATATCATATCAGGAGAGATCGTTTTACCCTGCTGCTAAGGAACAACTTCATTTTGCGCATAGCCATGAGTTCTGGCGTGGAGAAGAATGTGATGATTAATAAACAAGCGGTTATTGGTAGAAGAAATTTTGTGAAAGAGTGGTGGGTGTGCTATCGTTGACCTATTCTCTGGCGGATACACAACCGGAAGTGGCTGTCTAATCGGTTATGATTCTTAGAGACGATAGTAAACGGATAACACATGCTGTGCTGATCAACGAAGCGCGTGTTATACTGATTGATAGTGTTGTGTTGAACTGTCCTATTCTTTTGTGTTTCGGCCCCAGATGGAAAAGCAACATTGTAGAATTTTTTAACTATATATATTTTGCTATAAATACATATTTTTGTATATAAGCATATTAACCGATTGGCATGTACTCAAAAGTCAACCCTTACGCTCTCTACGAAGAGATCGTGATATATTTATTTTACATCGATTCAGCAAAATTAATTCGGGATAGACTTTATATTAATACAACCTTGCAGTAATGTCAATATCTCTAAGCATCGCATATACCTGCTGTGGGACACACGAACTGTGTCTTTTTATGATCAATATGTTCAAGGACATTGTGATCGATGAATTCAGACATTTTTCCTCTCACCAGCACGCAGCATTCGAACCCGGAACCTGTCAGTCATAAGGCGAGCACGCTAACAATGTCTCTATCAAGCCCCCCCACCACCACCCCATTTCTTAACTTGGCCTGGAGCTTACACGTATGATAATTCGCAGTGTAATGTTTGATGTATGGTTAATCGCAATCATGGTTTTTGATTCTAGTGAGATCGAAACCAACGGAAATTAGGCTGCCCACTACAAGTTGCCCCTTTCGACATACAGAGGGATACAATGGGCCTGTTTCTACCTCCGGACCCCCACAGGTTTTTCATCCAAGTGTCACAGGAAATGCTACAGATGCTGGACATCCGGATATTATTGTCCTTACTGATCATCCCGATGTGATTTTGTGCGAGATTTCATCGCAACGTGTTTCTTGCCATTGCATCATACTCGATACCAGAAGGTATGGTTACATGCAATATGCAATGATGCAATACCTTGTTGTTCTGCAGCGGCAGTATTAACTCGACTTTTTGTCATACCCAGGAAATTTTTTTTTTCTGTTTTTTCTTGCCTTTAAACCTGGTTATTAACAATCAATGACAATAACAATTGTAAGTATCAGAGGCAAGCTTGGATCATTAACATACACAGATGAACGCTTGCGGTCACTCTCGCGTAAATGTCATGAGTCCATCTTATGTGATCATAGTGTGTATTTTGTATGGTGCTCTTTATAGTATAGTATCGGGAACTTTTGGTAGATTTGACATAATAACGTACGTGCCGTGCACACAAAACATGCGGCTTCATGGAGACATTTACCAATCGTTGATATGGCTTTGGATACGTAACAGCCAAAGCAGCTATTACTTTTCTAAGAGATATATTTCTCCTCACTGGATTAGTGCTCAATGTCACAGGGTTTGCGTTTGTCAAACATAAAACGTATCATTTCCCAAATAGTTCCAAGATGAGACTTGCTCGCGATAATTTTCGATAAACTTCTGTTTGCACCTAATGCACCAAAGCAACTTCGGATAATTTTGTATTGCGTTCCTAAATTTGAATGCCTAGTTTTATCAAAGTGTTGCGCAGTACTTTAGCGCTTGAATTACTCAGCATGCTTGATATGAAAGTTCTTGTAATCATTGACGAAATTAATATAATGGTGACAGCAGTTATGAGCATGAAAACGCATACGACCAATGAAGCACTCATTATGCTATGCCATTTATGTCTAATATACTACCTTTCCACCAATGCAAAAGTCGCCCTTGTCATTAATTCGACCAATAAAGTACATAAAAGCCCTCAATGTTATGTGCAATACTATCCTAATAAAATTATATATATATATATATATATATATATATATATATATATATATATATATATATATATATATATATATATATATATATATATATATATATATATATATATATATATATATATATATATATATATATATATATATATATATATATATATATATATATATATATATATATACATATTAGGAAAGTTCCTCTTGGGAATATCATATCAGGAGAGATCGTTTTTACCCTGCTGCTAAGGAACAACTTCATTTTGCGCATAGCCATGAGTTCTGGCGTGGAGAAGAATGTGATGATTAATAAACAAGCGGTTATTGGTAGAAGAAATTTTGTGAAAGAGTGGTGGGTGCTATCGTTGACCTATTCTCTGGCGGATACACAACCGGAAGTGGCTGTCTAATCGGTTATGATTCTTAGAGACGATAGTAAACGGATAACACATGCTGTGCTGATCAACGAAGCGCGTGTTATACTGATTGATAGTGTTGTGTTGAACTGTCCTATTCTTTTGTGTTTCGGCCCCAGATGGAAAAGCAACATTGTAGAATTTTTTTAACTATATATATTTTGCTATAAATACATATTTTTTTGTATATAAGCATATTAACCGATTGGCATGTACTCAAAAGTCAACCCTTACGCTCTAAGAAGAAGAGATCGTGATATATTTATTTTACATCGATTCAGCAAAATTAATTCGGGATAGACTTTATATTAATACAACCTTGCAGTAATGTCAATATCTCTAAGCATCGCATATACCTGCTGTGGGACACACGAACTGTGTTCTTTATGATCAATATGTTCAAGGACATTGTGATCGATGAATTCAGACATTTTTCCTCTCACCAGCACGCAGCATTCGAACCCGGAACCTGTCAGTCATAAGGCGAGCACGCTAACAATGTCTCTATCAAGGCCCCACCACCACCCCATTTCTTAACTTGGCCTGGAGCTTACACGTATGATAATTCGCAGTGTAATGTTTGATGTATGGTTAATCGCAATCATGGTTTTTGATTCTAGTGAGATCGAAACCAACGGAAATTAGGCTGCCCACTACAAGTTGCCCCTTTCGACATACAGAGGGATACAATGGGGCCTGTTCTACCTCCGGACCCACAGGTTTTTCATCCAAGTGTCACAGGAAATGCTACAGATGCTGGACATCCGGATATTATTGTCCTTACTGATCATCCCGATGTGATTTTGTGCGAGATTTCATCGCAACGTGTTTCTTGCCATTGCATCATACTCGATACCAGAGGTATGGTTACATGCAATATGCAATGATGCAATACCTTGTTGTTCTGCAGCGGCAGTATTAACTCGACTTTTTGTCATACCCAGGAAATCATTTTTTTCTGTTTTTTCTTGCCTTTAAACCTGGTTATTAACAATCAATGACAATAACAATTGTAAGTATCAGAGGCAAGCTTGGATCATTAACATACACAGATGAACGCTTGCGGTCACTCTCGCGTAAATGTCATGAGTCCATCTTATGTGATCATAGTGTGTATTTTGTATGGTGCTCTTTATAGTATAGTATCGGGAACTTTTTTGGTAGATTTGACATAATAACGTACGTGCCGTGCACACAAAACATGCGGCTTCATGGAGACATTTACCAATCGTTGATATGGCTTTGGATACGTAACAGCCAAAGCAGCTATTACTTTTCTAAGAGATATATTTCTCCTCACTGGATTAGTGCTCAATGTCACAGGGTTTGCGTTTGTCAAACATAAAACGTATCATTTCCCAAATAGTTCCAAGATGAGACTTGCTCGCGATAATTTTCGATAAACTTCTGTTTGCACCTAATGCACCAAAGCAACTTCGGATAATTTTGTATGCGTTCCTAAATTTGAATGCCTAGTTTTATCAAAGTGTTGCGCAGTACTTTAGCGCTTGAATTACTCAGCATGCTTGATATGAAAGTTCTTGTAATCATTGACGAAATTAATATAATGGTGACAGCAGTTATGAGCATGAAAACGCATACGACCAATGAAGCACTCATTATGCTATGCCATTTATGTCTAATATACTACCTTTCCACCAATGCAAAAGTCGCCCTTGTCATTAATTCGACCAATAAAGTACATAAAAGCCCTCAATGTTATGTGCAATACTATCCTAATAATAATAAATTTATATATATATATATATATATATATATATATATATATATATATATATATATATATATATATATATATATATATATATATATATATATATATATATATATATATATATATATATATATATATATATATATTATATATACATATTAGGAAAGTTCCTCTTGGGAATATCATATCAGGAGAGATCGTTTTACCCTGCTGCTAAGGAACAACTTCATTTTGCGCATAGCCATGAGTTCTGGCGTGAGAGAAGAATGTGATGATTAATAAACAAGCGGTTATTGGTAGAAGAAATTTTGTGAAAGAGTGGTGGGTGCTATCGTTGACCTATTCTCTGGCGGATACACAACCGGAAGTGGCTGTCTAATCGGTTATGATTCTTAGAGACGATAGTAAACGGATAACACATGCTGTGCTGATCAACGAAGCGCGTGTTATACTGATTGATAGTGTTGTGTTGAACTGTCCTATTCTTTTGTGTTTCGGCCCCCCCAGATGGAAAAGCAACATTGTAGAATTTTTTTAACTATATATATTTTGCTATAAATACATATTTTTTGTATATAAGCATATTAACCGATTGGCATGTACTCAAAAGTCAACCCTTACGCTCTACGAAGAGATCGTGATATATTTATTTTACATCGATTCAGCAATTCAGCAAATTAATTCGGGATAGACTTTATATTAATACAACCTTGCAGTAATGTCAATATCTCTAAGCATCGCATATACCTGCTGTGGGACACACGAACTGTGTTCTTTATGATCAATATGTTCAAGGACATTGTGATCGATGAATTCAGACATTTTTCCTCTCACCAGCACGCAGCATTCGAACCCGGAACCTGTCAGTCATAAGGCGAGCACGCTAACAATGTCTCTATCAAGGCCCCACCACCACCCCATTTCTTAACTTGGCCTGGAGCTTACACGTATGATAATTCGCAGTGTAATGTTTGATGTATGGTTAATCGCAATCATGGTTTTTGATTCTAGTGAGATCGAAACCAACGGAAATTAGGCTGCCCACTACAAGTTGCCCCTTTCGACATACAGAGGGATACAATGGGCCTGTTCTACCTCCGGACCCACAGGTTTTTCATCCAAGTGTCACAGGAAATGCTACAGATGCTGGACATCCGGATATTATTGTGTCCTTACTGATCATCCCGATGTGATTTTTTGTGCGAGATTTCATCGCAACGTGTTTCTTGCCATTGCATCATACTCGATACCAGAAGGTATGGTTACATGCAATATGCAATGATGCAATACCTTGTTGTTCTGCAGCGGCAGTATTAACTCGACTTTTTGTCATACCCAGGAAATCATTTTTCTGTTTTTTCTTGCCTTTAAACCTGGTTATTAACAATCAATGACAATAACAATTGTAAGTATCAGAGGCAAGCTTGGATCATTAACATACACAGATGAACGCTTGCGGTCACTCTCGCGTAAATGTCATGAGTCCATCTTATGTGATCATAGTGTGTATTTTGTATGGTGCTCTTTATAGTATAGTATCGGGAACTTTTGGTAGATTTGACATAATAACGTACGTGCCGTGCACACAAAACATGCGGCTTCATGGAGACATTTACCAATCGTTGATATGGCTTTGGATACGTAACAGCCAAAGCAGCTATTACTTTTCTAAGAGATATATTTCTCCTCACTGGATTAGTGCTCAATGTCACAGGGTTTGCGTTTGTCAAACATAAAACGTATCATTTCCCAAATAGTTCCAAGATGAGACTTGCTCGCGATAATTTTCGATAAACTTCTGTTTGCACCTAATGCACCAAAGCAACTTCGGATAATTTTGTATGCGTTCCTAAATTTGAATGCCTAGTTTTATCAAAGTGTTGCGCAGTACTTTAGCGCTTGAATTACTCAGCATGCTTGATATGAAAGTTCTTGTAATCATTGACGAAATTAATATAATGGTGACAGCAGTTATGAGCATGAAAACGCATACGACCAATGAAGCACTCATTATGCTATGCCATTTATGTCTAATATACTACCTTTCACCAATGCAAAAGTCGCCCTTGTCATTAATTCGACCAATAAAGTACATAAAAGCCCTCAATGTTATGTGCAATACTATCCTAATAAATTTATATATATATATATATATCATAGATAGCATATATATATATATATATATATATATATATATATATATATATATATATATATATATATATATATATATATATATATATATATATATATATATATATATATATATATATATATATATATATATATATATATATATATATATATATATATATATATATATATATATATCATATTAGGAATATATATATCAGGAGAGATCGATTTTACCCTGCTGCTAAGGAACAACTTCATTTTTTGCGCATAGCCATGAGTTCTGGCGTGGCGTGAAGAAGAATGTGATGATATAAACAAGCGGTTATTGGTAGAATTTTTTGTGAAAGAGTGGTGGGTGCTATCGTTGACCTATTCTCTGGCGGATACACAACCGGAAGTGGCTGTCTAATCGGTTATGATTCTTAGAGACGATAGTATAAACGGAACACACATGCTGTGCTGATCGAAGCGCGTGTTTATACTGATTGATAGTGTTGTGTTGAACTGTCCTATCTTTTGTGTTTCGGCCCCAGATGGAAAAGCAACATTGTAGAATTTTTTTAACTATATATATTTTGCTATAAATACATATTTTTGTATATAAGCATTTTCAACTTACGCGCTCTAGAGATCGTGAGATATGTGATATTTTATCGATATCGATTAGCAAACCATACGATAGATATTTGTACATTGTCATGAATTCAGACATTTTTCCTCTCACCAGCAAGTAGTAAGGCGAGCACGCTAACCCTTTCTTAATGCTGTAGCTATAACGTATAATTCGCAGTGCTCTACTAAGAGAGATCGTGATATATTTATTTTACATCGATTCAGCAAAATTAATTCGGGATAGACTTTATATTAATACAACCTTGCAGTAATGTCAATATCTCTAAGCATCGCATATACCTGCTGTGGGACACACGAACTGTGTTTTTATGATCAATCAATGTTCAAGGACATTGTGATCGATGAATTCATTCAGATTCGATCATTTTTTCTCTCTCACCAGCACGCAGCATTCGAACCCGGAACCTGTCAGTCATAAGGCGAGCACGCTAACAATGTCTCTATCAAGGCCCCACCACCACCCCATTTCTTAACTTGGCCTGGAGCTTACACGTATGATAATTCGCAGTGTAATGTTTGATGTATGGTTAATCGCAATCATGGTTTTTGATTCTAGTGAGATCGAAACCAACGGAAATTAGGCTGCCCACTACAAGTTGCCCCTTTCGACATACAGAGGGATACAATGGGTCTGTTCTACCTCCGGACCCACAGGTTTTTCATCCAAGTGTCACAGGAAGGAAATGCTACAGATGCTGGACATCCGGATATTATTGTCCTTACTGATCATCCCGATGTGATTTTTTGTGCGAGATTTCATCGCAACGTGTTTCTTGCCATTGCATCATACTCGATACCAGAAGGTATGGTTACATGCAATATGCAATGATGCAATACCTTGTTGTTCTGCAGCGGCAGTATTAACTCGACTTTTTGTCATACCCAGGAAATCATTTTTCTGTTTTTTCTTGCCTTTAAACCTGGTTATTAACAATCAATGACAATAACAATTGTAAGTATCAGAGGCAAGCTTGGATCATTAACATACACAGATGAACGCTTGCGGTCACTCTCGCGTAAATGTCATGAGTCCATCTTATGTGATCATAGTGTGTATTTTGTATGGTGCTCTTTATAGTATAGTATCGGGAACTTTTGGTAGATTTGACATAATAACGTACGTGCCGTGCACACAAAACATGCGGCTTCATGGAGACATTTACCAATCGTTGATATGGCTTTGGATACGTAACAGCCAAAGCAGCTATTACTTTTCTAAGAGATATATTTCTCCTCACTGGATTAGTGCTCAATGTCACAGGGTTTGCGTTTGTCAAACATAAAACGTATCATTTCCCAAATAGTTCCAAGATGAGACTTGCTCGCGATAATTTTTCGATAAACTTCTGTTTGCACCTAATGCACCAAAGCAACTTCGGATAATTTTGTATGCGTTCCTAAATTTGAATGCCTAGTTTTATCAAAGTGTTGCGCAGTACTTTAGCGCTTGAATTACTCAGCATGCTTGATATGAAAGTTCTTGTAATCATTGACGAAATTAATATAATGGTGACAGCAGTTATGAGCATGAAAACGCATACGACCAATGAAGCACTCATTATGCTATGCCATTTATGTCTAATATACTACCTTTCCACCAATGCAAAAGTCGCCCTTGTCATTAATTCGACCAATAAAGTACATAAAAGCCCTCAATGTTATGTGCAATACTCCTAATAAATTTATACATATATATATATATAGATATATATATATATATATATATATATATATATATATATATATATATATATATATATATATATATATATATATATATATATATATATATATATATATATATATATATATATATATATATATATATATATATATATATATATATATATATATATATATATACATATTAGGAAAGTTCCTCTTGGGAATATCATATCAGGAGAGATCGTTTTACCCTGCTGCTAAGGAACAACTTCATTTTGCGCATAGCCATGAGTTTCTGGCGTGGAGAAGAATGTGATGATTAATAAACAAGCGGTTATTGGTAGAAGAATTTTTTTGTGAAAGAGTGGTGGGTGCTATCGTTGACCTATTCTCTGGCGGATACACAACCGGAAGTGGCTGTCTAATCGGTTATGATTCTTAGAGACGATAGTAAACGGATAACACATGCTGTGCTGATCAACGAAGCGCGTGTTATACTGATTGATAGTGTTGTGTTGAACTGTCCTATTCTTTTGTGTTTCGGCCCCAGATGGAAAAAAGCAACATTGTAGAATTTTTTAACTATATATATTTTTTGCTATAAATACATATTTTTGTATATAAGCATATTAACCGATTGGCATGTACTCAAAAGTCAACCCTTACGCTCTACGAAGAGATCGTGATATATTTATTTTACATCGATTCAGCAAAATTAATTCGGGATAGACTTTATATTAATACAACCTTGCAGTAATGTCAATATCTCTAAGCATCGCATCGCATATACCTGCTGTGGGACACACGAACTGTGTTCTTTATGATCAATATGTTCAAGGACATTGTGATCGATGAATTCAGACATTTTTCCTCTCACCAGCACGCAGCATTCGAACCCGGAACCTGTCAGTCATAAGGCGAGCACCACCACCCCATTTCTTAACTTGGCCTGGAGCTTACACGTATGATAATTCGCAGTGTAATGTTTGATGTATGGTTAATCGCAATCATGGTTTTTGATTCTAGTGAGATCGAAACCAACGGAAATTAGGCTGCCCACTACAAGTTTGCCCCTTTTCGACATACAGAGGGATACAATGGGCCTGTTCTACCTCCGGACCCACAGGTTTTTCATCCAAGTGTCACAGGAAATGCTACAGATGCTGGACATCCGGATATTATTGTCCTTACTGATCATCCCGATGTGATTTTGTGCGAGATTTCATCGCAACGTGTTTCTTGCCATTGCATCATACTCGATACCAGAAGGTATGGTTACATGCAATATGCAATGATGCAATACCTTGTTGTTCTGCAGCGGCAGTATTAACTCGACTTTTTGTCATACCCAGGAAATCATTTTTCTGTTTTTCTTGCCTTTAAACCTGGTTATTAACAATCAATGACAATAACAATTGTAAGTATCAGAGGCAAGCTTGGATCATTAACATACACAGATGAACGCTTGCGGTCACTCTCGCGTAAATGTCATGAGTCCATCTTATGTGATCATAGTGTGTATTTTGTATGGTGCTCTTTATAGTATAGTATCGGGAACTTTTGGTAGATTTGACATAATAACGTACGTGCCGTGCACACAAAACATGCGGCTTCATGGAGACATTTACCAATCGTTGATATGGCTTTGGATACGTAACAGCCAAAGCAGCTATTACTTTTCTAAGAGATATATTTCTCCTCACTGGATTAGTGCTCAATGTCACAGGGTTTGCGTTTGTCAAACATAAAACGTATCATTTCCCAAATAGTTCCAAGATGAGACTTGCTCGCGATAATTTTCGATAAACTTCTGTTTGCACCTAATGCACCAAAGCAACTTCGGATAATTTTGTATGCGTTCCTAAATTTGAATGCCTAGTTTTATCAAAGTGTTGCGCAGTACTTTAGCGCTTGAATTACTCAGCATGCTTGATATGAAAGTTCTTGTAATCATTGACGAAATTAATATAATGGTGACAGCAGTTATGAGCATGAAAACGCATACGACCAATGAAGCACTCATTATGCTATGCCATTTATGTCTAATATACTACCTTTCCACCAATGCAAAAGTCGCCCTTGTCATTAATTCGACCAATAAAGTACATAAAAGCCCTCAATGTTATGTGCAATACTATCCTAATAAATTTATACATATATATATATCATATATATATATATATATATATATATATATATATATATATATATATATATATATATATATATATATATATATATATATATATATATATATATATATATATATATATATATATATATATATATATATATATATATACATATTAGGAAAGTTCCTCTTGGGAATATCATATCAGGAGAGATCGTTTTACCCTGCTGCTAAGGAACAACTTCATTTTGCGCATAGCCATGAGTTCTGGCGTGGAGAAGAATGTGATGATTAATAAACAAGCGGTTATTGGTAGAAGAAATTTTGTGAAAGAGTGGTGGGTGCTATCGTTGACCTATTCTCTGGCGGATACACAACCGGGAAGTGGCTGTCTAATCGGTTATGATTCTTAGAGACGATAGTAAACGGATAACACATGCTGTGCTGATCAACGAAGCGCGTGTTATACTGATTGATAGTGTTGTGTTGAACTGTCCTATTCTTTTGTGTTTCGGCCCCAGATGGAAAAGCAACATTGTAGAAGAATTTTTTTAACTATATATATTTTGCTATAAATACATATTTTTGTATATAAGCATATTAACCGATTGGCATGTACTCAAAAGTCAACCCTTACGCTCTACGAAGAGATCGTGATATATTTATTTTACATCGATTCAGCAAAATTAATTCGGGATAGACTTTATATTAATACAACCTTGCAGTAATGTCAATATCTCTAAGCATCGCATATACCTGCTGTGGGACACACGAACTGTGTTCTTTATGATCAATATGTTCAAGGACATTGTGATCGATGAATTCAGACATTTTTTTCCTCTCACCAGCACGCAGCATTCGAACCCGGAACCTGTCAGTCATAAGGCGAGCACGCTAACAATGTCTCTATCAGGCCCCCCCACCACCACCCCATTTCTTAACTTGGCCTGGAGCTTACACGTATGATAATTCGCAGTGTAATAATGTTTGATGTATGGTTAATCGCAATCATGGTTTTTGATTCTAGTGAGATCGAAACCAACGGAAATTAGGCTGCCCACTACAAGTTGCCCCTTTCGACATACAGAGGGATACAATGGGCCTGTTCTACCTCCGGACCCACAGGTTTTTCATCCAAGTGTCACAGGAAATGCTACAGATGCTGGACATCCGGATATTATTGTCCTTACTGATCATCCCGATGTGATTTTGTGCGAGATTTCATCGCAACGTGTTTCTTGCCATTGCATCATACTCGATACCAGAAGGTATGGTTACATGCAATATGCAATGATGCAATACCTTGTTGTTCTGCAGCGGCAGTATTAACTCGACTTTTTGTCATACCCAGGAAATCATTTTTCTGTTTTTTCTTGCCTTTAAACCTGGTTATTAACAATCAATGACAATAACAATTGTAAGTATCAGAGGCAAGCTTGGATCATTAACATACACAGATGAACGCTTGCGGTCACTCTCGCGTAAATGTCATGAGTCCATCTTATGTGATCATAGTGTGTATTTTGTATGGTGCTCTTTATAGTATAGTATCGGGAACTTTTGGTAGATTTGACATAATAACGTACGTGCCGTGCACACAAAACATGCGGCTTCATGGAGACATTTACCAATCGTTGATATGGCTTTGGATACGTAACAGCCAAAGCAGCTATTACTTTTCTAAGAGATATATTTCTCCTCACTGGATTAGTGCTCAATGTCACAGGGTTTGCGTTTGTCAAACATAAAACGTATCATTTCCCAAATAGTTCCAAGATGAGACTTGCTCGCGATAATTTTCGATAAACTTCTGTTTGCACCTAATGCACCAAAGCAACTTCGGATAATTTTGTATGCGTTCCTAAATTTGAATGCCTAGTTTTATCAAAGTGTTGCGCAGTACTTTAGCGCTTGAATTACTCAGCATGCTTGATATGAAAGTTCTTGTAATCATTGACGAAATTAATATAATGGTGACAGCAGTTATGAGCATGAAAACGCATACGACCAATGAAGCACTCATTATGCTATGCCATTTATGTCTAATATACTACCTTTCCACCAATGCAAAAGTCGCCCTTGTCATTAATTCGACCAATAAAGTACATAAAAGCCCTCAATGTTATGTGCAATACTATCCTAATAAATTTATACATATATATATAGATATATATATATATATATATATATATATATATATATATATATATATATATATATATATATATATATATATATATATATATATATATATATATATATATATATATATATATATATATATATATATTTATATATATACATATTAGGAAAGTTTCTCTTGGGAATATCATATCAGGAGAGATCGTTTTTTTACCCTGCTGCTAAGGAACAACTTCATTTTGCGCATAGCCATGAGTTCTGGCGTGGAGAAGAATGTGATGATTAATAAACAAGCGGTTATTGGTAGAAGAAATTTTGTGAAAGAGTGGTGGGTGCTATCGTTGACCTATTCTCTGGCGGATACACAACCGGAAGTGGCTGTCTAATCGGTTATGATTCTTAGAGACGATAGTAAACGGATAACACATGCTGTGCTGATCAACGAAGCGCGCGTGTTATACTGATTGATAGTGTTGTGTTTGAACTGTCCTATTCTTTTGTGTTTCGGCCCCAGATGGAAAAGCAACATTGTAGATTTTTTTAACTATATATATTTTGCTATAAATACATATTTTTGTATATAAGCATATTAACCGATTGGCATGTACTCAAAAGTCAACCCTTACGCTCTACGAAGAAGAGATCGTGATATATTTATTTTACATCGATTCAGCAAAATTAATTCGGGATAGACTTTATATTAATACAACCTTGCAGTAATGTCAATATCTCTAAGCATCGCATATACCTGCTGTGGGACACACGAACTGTGTTCTTTATGATCAATATGTTCAAGGACATTGTGATCGATGAATTCAGACATTTTTCCTCTCACCAGCACGCAGCATTCGAACCCGGAACCTGTCAGTCAGTCATAAGGCGAGCACGCTAACAATGTCTCTATCAAGGCCCCCCACCACCACCCCATTTCTTAACTTGGCCTGGAGCTTACACGTATGATAATTCGCAGTGTAATGTTTGATGTATGGTTAATCGCAATCATGGTTTTTGATTCTAGTGAGATCGAAACCAACGGAAATTAGGCTGCCCACTACAAGTTGCCCCTTTCGACATACAGAGGGATACAATGGGCCTGTTCTACCTCCGGACCCACAGGTTTTTCATCCAAGTGTCACAGGAAATGCTACAGATGCTGGACATCCGGATATTATTGTCCTTACTGATCATCCCGATGTGATTTTGTGCGAGATTTCATCGCAACGTGTTTCTTGCCATTGCATCATACTCGATACCAGAAGGTATGGTTACATGCAATATGCAATGATGCAATACCTTGTTGTTCTGCAGCGGCAGTATTAACTCGACTTTTTGTCATACCCAGGAAATCATTTTTTTCTGTTTTTTCTTGCCTTTAACCCTGGTTATTAACAATCAATGACAATAACAATTGTAAGTATCAGAGGCAAGCTTGGATCATTAACATACACAGATGAACGCTTGCGGTCACTCTCGCGTAAATGTCATGAGTCCATCTTATGTGATCATAGTGTGTATTTTTTTGTATGGTGCTCTTTATAGTATAGTATCGGGAACTTTTGGTAGATTTGACATAATAACGTACGTGCCGTGCACACAAAACATGCGGCTTCATGGAGACATTTACCAATCGTTGATATGGCTTTGGATACGTAACAGCCAAAGCAGCTATTACTTTTCTAAGAGATATATTTCTCCTCACTGGATTAGTGCTCAATGTCACAGGGTTTGCGTTTGTCAAACATAAAACGTATCATTTCCCAAATAGTTCCAAGATGAGACTTGCTCGCGATTTTTTTCGAAAACTGTTTGCACCTAATGCACCAAAGCAACTTCGGATAATTTTGTATGCGTTCCTAAATTTGAATGCCTAGTTTTATCAAAGTGTTGCGCAGTACTTTAGCGCTTGAATTACTCAGCATGCTTGATATGAAAGTTCTTGTAATCATTGACGAAATTAATATAATGGTGACAGCAGTTATGAGCATGAAAACGCATACGACCAATGAAGCACTCATTATGCTATGCCATTTATGTCTAATATACTACCTTTCCACCAATGCAAAAGTCGCCCTTGTCATTAATTCGACCAATAAAGTACATAAAAGCCCTCAATGTTATGTGCAATACTATCCTAATAAAATTTATATATATATATATATATGCATAGATATCATATATATATATATATATATATATATATATATATATATATATATATATATATATATATATATATATATATATATATATATATATATATATATATATATATATATATATATATATATATATATATATATATATATATATATATATATATTTATATATATACATATTAGGAAAGTTCCTCTTGGGAATATCATATCAGGAGAGATCGTTTTACCCTGCTGCTAAGGAACAACTTCATTTTGCGCATAGCCATGAGTTCTGGCGTGGAGAAGAATGTGATGATTAATAAACAAGCGGTTATTGGTAGAAGAAATTTTGTGAAAGAGTGGTGGGTGCTATCGTTGACCTATTCTCTGGCGGATACACAACCGGAAGTGGCTGTCTAATCGGTTATGATTCTTAGAGACGATAGTAAACGGATAACACATGCTGTGCTGATCAACGAAGCGCGTGTTATACTGATTGATAGTGTTGTGTTGAACTGTCCTATTCTTTTGTGTTTCGGCCCCAGATGGAAAAGCAACATTGTAGAATTTTTTAACTATATATATTTTGCTATAAATACATATTTTTGTATATAAGCATATTAACCGATTGGCATGTACTCAAAAGTCAACCCTTACGCTCTACGAAGAGATCGTGATATATTTATTTTACATCGATTCAGCAAAATTAATTCGGGATAGACTTTATATTAATACAACCTTGCAGTAATGTCAATATCTCTAAGCATCGCATATACCTGCTGTGGGACACACGAACTGTGTTCTTTATGATCAATATGTTCAAGGACATTGTGATCGATGAATTCAGACATTTTTCCTCTCACCAGCACGCAGCATTCGAACCCGGAACCTGTCAGTCATAAGGCGAGCACGCTAACAATGTCTCTATCAAGGCCCCACCACCACCCCATTTCTTAACTTGGCCTGGAGCTTACACGTATGATAATTCGCAGTGTAATGTTTGATGTATGGTTAATCGCAATCATGGTTTTTGATTCTAGTGAGATCGAAACCAACGGAAATTAGGCTGCCCACTACAAGTTGCCCCTTTCGACATACAGAGGGATACAATGGGCCTGTTCTACCTCCGGACCCACAGGTTTTTCATCCAAGTGTCACAGGAAATGCTACAGATGCTGGACATCCGGATATTATTGTCCTTACTGATCATCCCGATGTGATTTTGTGCGAGATTTCATCGCAACGTGTTTCTTGCCATTGCATCATACTCGATACCAGAAGGTATGGTTACATGCAATATGCAATGATGCAATACCTTGTTGTTCTGCAGCGGCAGTATTAACTCGACTTTTTGTCATACCCAGGAAATCATTTTTCTGTTTTTTCTTGCCTTTAAACCTGGTTATTAACAATCAATGACAATAACAATTGTAAGTATCAGAGGCAAGCTTGGATCATTAACATACACAGATGAACGCTTGCGGTCACTCTCGCGTAAATGTCATGAGTCCATCTTATGTGATCATAGTGTGTATTTTGTATGGTGCTCTTTATAGTATAGTATCGGGAACTTTTGGTAGATTTGACATAATAACGTACGTGCCGTGCACACAAAACATGCGGCTTCATGGAGACATTTACCAATCGTTGATATGGCTTTGGATACGTAACAGCC
>JAXDRA010001306.1:0-10018 GCA_034190875.2 Urechis unicinctus
ACTTACTCCAACAAATACTGCTGTTGTCAGTACTTTGGCGGTGAAGACAGAGCAAATCGACTGCACGTTAAGTGGAAACCTCTGATAAACAACTCGGTCTATACACATCAGTACTACCAACCAGTTACTTGACGAAACCATGGCATTGAATAGAAAGCGATGAATTCTGCACAGCCAGTCAGCTAAGTTTGTAATGTGCGTTGTATCATTTACGGCAGATATCCAATCAAATCCCATGCCGAGCCATTAGACAACAACATTAATAATAAGCAGTGTTAGCATACAGATATTAAGAGAAGCAAGAGACTTGAAGTGACGATGATTTATAAGGAACATCGCCAATGCGTTGCCCAGGGTGCCGGCGACGATGATGATGGGCGGCAGATAAAGCAGAAGAGCTTTCCTAGCAGAGAATTCCCAGCTGACGTATGCCTCGGTAACATTATCCATAGTTGATTCAAGCATAAATAAATTTAATCCTTCGATGTCAGTAGTTGTGCCAGTCATGCTGCCTGTGGGTTCTTTTGTGATTAACAATTTACCTTAGGCCCGGCTTTTGATATTCCATGGAGATGGCCCTGTTACTCACGTAGTAACATTGTATAACCAATAAACCTCCATGCAGAATGGAGTCAAGCTTCTGATTTAAGATGATTGTAGTGGTAGCGTTGGTGGTGATTGTAGTGGTGGCGTTGGTGGTGATTGTAGTGGTGGTGTTGGTGGTGATTGTAGTGGTGGCAGTGGTGGTGATTGTAGTGGTGGCGCTGGTGGTGATTGTAGTGGTGGCGTTGGTGGTGATTGTAGTGGTGGCGTTGGTGGTGATTGTAGTGGTAGCGTTGGTGGTGATTGTAGTGGTGGAGTGGGTGGTGATTGTAGTGGTGGCGTGGTGGTGATTGTAGTGGTGGCAGTGGTGGTGATTGTAGTGGTGGCGGTTGGTGGTGATTGTAGTGGTGGTGGGGGTGTGTGATTGTAGTGGTGGCAGTGGTGGTGATTGTAGTGGTGGCGTTGGTGGTGATTGTAGTGGTGGCGTTGGTGGTGATTGTAGTGGTGGCGGGGTGGTGATTGTAGTGGTGGCGGCGGTGGTGATTGTGGTGTGGTGTTGGTGGTGGCCATTGTAGTGGTGGCGTTGGTGGTGATTGTAGTGGTGGATGGTGGCGTTGGTGATTGTAGTGTGGATCTACTAATTGTAGTGGTATAGGTTTTTCTGTATAATGACTAATTAAGATTTTTCTTATGATATGATAAATCTTAAAACAAGCTGCAAATGATAACATATACTGTCAATAATAATATGCTAGTGTCATACTGTCCTCAGTTCCTGTGATCTTTCAGACATTGTAACATATATACTACCAACACGCACTGAACAATATGACTACCGGATAAGGCTGTGGATATATGCTGTGAAATAAACCAGTGTAACATGAGAAATATCTGTACAAAATGCAGTTAGTATACATCATTTATCTAGGACCCCGTGATCCCTCCTCGACCAAGGACAGATTTGGAATTAATTGAATGCTACAGCCATGGGTCATAACGAAGTCCCGCTTATAAGCTGCTTATGTTTGCTCTTTTTGACGAGGACTACATACGTGATATTGCATTACCGACAGAGCTGGTAATAAGGGGGATCCACCCCTCTCTATGATGGTGGAAAGGAGAACAAGTCTACTCAAGATTTTGTCAGATGAGAAATTTGGCAAACAGTGTGCAACTTTTGGTGTAAGTAATGAAAAAAATCACAATGTCATAAAATCTGTACGATCCAAAATATAGTTTTCACTAAGTTTGGTCTGTCTTGTTTCTGTCAACTTGATATCTTCCATGGGTTATAGTAATTTAGTCCAGACATGATTTATCCATACTAGGCATTATAATATATAATAAAAAGTTGGTAAATACCAATGATGAAAACACAAGGATGCATCTGAAAACATGCTATACATAGCAAGCTCTGTGATGAGGAGAAGCGCATCACCTATATAGAATATATTGCATGGGGATACGAAGCAATCCTAGAGTTGCAATCATCTTTTATGTATCAATTTGCTGAATTATAAGGAAATCATGATGTCTGGTCTCAAATGCATGTGTGTAAATTAAGTTATTCTTCAGTAAATAATCTAGTTCTGTCAGTTATAATAAGTATATTAGTAATCATGTCTAGTTCTTATTTTATTGTTATAGTTTAAATTGAAAGGTGCAATGATATATTAAGTAGTATTTGTGTGGATGACCTGCAAATAGTCATGTTGCAGTCCTTTTTTCATGGCTTGATATCTAAGTTTGCTTGTCAAGCTTTCTCATGGTATAGTACTTTAAACATTTTGCAATCAGATGGCCATTCTGTTCAAGAGGTTGTTGCTGAGTGACCTGCAATCCCATGAATGTTTGTGGTAATTGTTGTCCGGTAAGGGCACGAAATTAATAAATAACAGTTGTTCAGGGTTATACAGTGGTATGCTTCATGAACAATGTGTTGTATATTCTCTCTCTCTCTCTCTCTCTCTCTCTCTCTCTCTCTCTCTCTCTCTCTCTCTCTCTCTCTCTCTCTCTCTCTCTCTCTCTCTCTCACTCTCTCTCTCTCTATGTCTCACTCTCTCTCTCTCTCTATATATATATATATATATATATATATATATATATATATATATATATATATATATATATATATATATATATATATATATATATATATATATATATATATATATATATATATATCTATATATATATATATATATATATATATATATATATATATATATATATATATATATATCTATATATATATATATATATATATATATATATATATATATATATATGATTTATCATGTAAAAAGTGGCCATTTAATGTTCATTGTAATTCATTGATTGAGTCTTTGGTTTGACATGAATATACGTGATTATCCGTAGCATGGTAAAACAGAATATTCGTGAATATTCCGTTACGAAAGTGGCCATTTGACGCTCATGGTAGTTCAAGAATATTCCTGAATACTTCAATTCTTTCAATCTATGCTTTTATGCATAATTTTGTTTAAATGCTGCCTGTGAGGCAGGTATCGATGCATCCTCGATTATTGGATGTTCCCAATCCCTATAATCCATTATCATGACCAATTTCAAGTACAAGACAAAACGAAAACATTCAAATCTCACGTCCCATCAACTGGCACTTGACAGTGGAAAAATCCGTAAATACGACGTATGTATTACTGTATCGTAATTCAACATCCAGTTTAAGTTTGCCTACCCTGACTGCGCCATTTGTTTTCACAATTCATTTGAAACGGCCAGTGGGCACTCACACAAATGTGAAGCAAAAATCCTATTCTTTAAGGCATGCTAATGCAATTTCTTTGGCAGTAAATTACGGATTTATGCTGCCTGACTGTAAAAATGTGGTTTTTTATTGTTACGTTACAGCGCCGAAAATAATGATCAACATTAACAGCCTTCCTTTATTTGAGCGAGGTGTAATTCCATACTGCCCCACAAAAACAACCTGCATTATTTCTGAACTACAACGTGCAAATTAAGAGGAATGTGTTAATGCTAACTGCCTCGATGATAGCTAATATAGGATTGCTTTCTATGGTTCGTTCCGTATGGCAATGAAAAAGAGTAAAGGCAAAGTCTCCCATTTAGCACATTATAGACGTGCCACTTTATATAAAAAGCTGGGGAAACAAATAAATCGCTTCTTTGGTCAAGTGATATATTAACTTGACAAGGGGGGCAAATATGGCTACTGTCTCGTAGGTTCATGGCGCCAGCTTCATCCCTCATTACCTAGTGCTATTATCAACTAGCTCCACGTAACACCTCTGTTTAGGATCCGACCAAACATTAACGTTTGCTCGCAAACACAACTTCATTTGTGTTTTTTCCAATACTTACCATGGTATTATACAAAGAGTCCAAAATCACTCAATTTAACAATATATGATCTATTTCTCTTGGGGTGAAGATGGCATCACTGGAAACATTGTTTCTAATGGTACCGATTGACCAATCATAGCTTCAATGATAATGATTACCGAAACGTTGTTTTCATTGTACTGATTGCCAAATCGAATTGGAAATCATTTAATATGGCTGACAGAAACAGTTTTCCCATATCAGATAAGCTGAGATTACCTGTGCAATATAAATCCCGTCAATATGATTTGTCATTAGGTGATGTAAAATAATTTCTATTTCTTCGTAGAATCAAAGTTAATAAATCAAGTGCAGCTACAACATTGCTCTCAACAAGTAACGAAAATCCCCAAATAAAACGGCATTATTCCACATATTGAGGAGTGAAATGAGGAGAGATTTAGGTCTTCCCATAGATTATATCATTATTAGGAAATCCAAGCTACACGTATCCATTTGCACGAGGATGCATCTCTAGCGGGCGCGCTTCCATTCAATTACAAAATGACTACCAGCCTTAGATAATTAATCCAAAAGAGACATTGGGTAAATCAGATTAGATAACATATATTCAAGGAAATGAACATATCAAGTCATAGGGATAAATGATGTGGCAGATTTGGGGCCTGGCTAATTCTCTTACGGACCAAAGTAAATCGGTAGGTTCTGAATAAATATGTTTGCATCTAGTGTTGTGGCAATAATGCAGATCACGCAGTAAACAGATCTATTGAAATCTTGTCCTGTCTTGTCTACACACATCAGCGGTGAGTATTCGGTCAGCGGTGAGTATTCTGTCAATTGATACATATCGTGCCCCGAAGATGCTGCGAGGTAGCATTATGCGTAGGCTAGATATTGTTGATCTATAACCGGAAAATCCCTACTGTTATCATAATTCCAGCTTAACTGGAAAAAGTGCTTGAAAACCCGTCATCACCATAAATGGTAGTTATTGGCTTTATATAAAATTTATGTAACTGTGGCTGTGTTGTTCGTTTACTAAGCGTACTGTAAAGTTAATTTTGAACGGAACATTTTCAAAATAATGTATAAAAGCAAATGAATCCAGCTTTATGGCACAAAATTATTGGTCTAATGTACTGAATTGAATACTTGATGTTATGTTCCTTATGTGTTGTGTAATGTTCTTACTACCCAACAACTTCACACGACTGTAAACAACAACCCCCAGATAGTCGTTATCATATGAGAAGCAGAGGAAAGTAACGCAATACATTAGATCAGCGATGGTGAATAGAGGGGAGAGTAGTGTGTTAAATAACATCTTACATTTAATCTATTTACAGGTTATATTACTTGCTAATGAACATTTAATACAATAACGTATGGAAATGGCATCGCTTGTGACGTTGTCTGTCTATGGGTAATGAATAATTCATAATGTACACATCAGATTTATGAATATCTGCCAGAACATTTGGGTTGCAATACACTATCCTAGCCTAGCGCCAGGTGTAAGTAAATATGTTCTCACAATATTGGAATATTGCGAAACATATATCGTACCTGCCTCTGTTTGACATGAATGATGCTGTGATATATCTACGTTATGGAATATTAGTACATATTTTGGGATTCTTTCCTCGTAGGAGAACCCATGGCATCATATGCACTACTTTCCTACTTCCGTTCGACATATTTCCTGCACCCTTCTTAAAAAATGCTTTATAAAGGTTATTCAGATATTCAATATTGTATATTTTTGTACAGTCAGATGGTGTGAATGGGTGGGGTGGTTGCACTGGCAATCTCTGACTGAAAGGATAAATTTGGATAGCACATTTCTTCAGTACTTATTCATCTATGAATATTACGAGTTATGAAACGTAGTGGTTGCATATACTTTATGTGTTAACGATTACACTGTGTATATTATGTGACAGAGGTTACTGACATTCCATCTGACGCCCCGTGCGGATGAGTTAGCATTACAAACCATCAACCTAATTACTTCAGCCCTATCTATCGTCCTTTGTCGCAAAGCAATTATTGTCAGGCCACTCGACTAAGCCTAAAATAATACATATAAATATATTTAATCCAGTGGAAATTTTGTCGGACTGCTGAATGTATCGTAGAGATGGATTGCTTTAGCGTCAGGTTTTGTTTGCAAAATCATGCGGTCATAAGAACCTTTGGCTGCAATAGCATCTCGAGTTCTAATATTCGAGTTCCATTCTACATGTATTGCGCCGGTTTCGCAATTGCAGTTGGTGAGTTGGGCAGCCTATATAGAAGAAACAAGTTTTCAATCCACAAGGAAATCTGACGAGGTTTCCCGGCATACGCAAGTAACAAGTGATTGTTGCTTAATGCGTTATTTGTGGATTGCGCCAATCAAATTAATGCTGGTTCCATAAGAAGAAACATGTGATCCGGCTCAACACAATGCATTGTTGCGCTGGGTATGTCTAACTTATAACGACACAATTCATCATCATCTGTCAGATCACGCTTTATGAATAGATCAGTTTTTATGATGATCAGAAACTGACTTGTCTGAATGCTAATTTCAACATCACAATCAAAGTTCGTACTGCAAAAACATCGCTTTTCATCCTGCAACATTCACACGCCGGCAATATCGTGTCTATCTTACCCGAAAAGAGGACAGCAAATGTATCAATTCAGGAGAAACAATCGCTAATGCTACAATTAGCAAACTCAATGAACAGCAGCAGTCATCGGTGTTCTTTAACAAATCTATTTCCTTTTTAAAAGGTTAAGCAATCCGCTAGCATTAAGTCAAAAATGGCTTTCATGGTGTGATAAATGGAAGCACATGTGATACAAATAATGCCCAGTTAAACGAGACGCTTTAAAGTGTACATGTTACCACAGGTTTCCTTCGTTGAAAGTTAATGCATACTACAATTCTGAGCACCGTTGATTAAAACATCGCTCAACAAAATCAGACATTAGCATCGCCTTTTATCTGATCACCATTGGCAGTTATATAATGTGATCAAAAGGAGTTAAAAGTTGAGAAGAGCATTCGACCTGAATTACTATTGAATGTGCTCCAGAGACAACGTTCGTGACATTGATTCCGGTAATATGGTAATAACCCCTTTTTGTAATGACGAAGAGTTATCTGTTGACGTCAATATCCTAATTAGGAACCCCCAGGGAAGCAGTAAAATGATTTTTGTGTAATACTTGGTTTTAGCTGATTAGCTGAAGATTGATGGCTTGCGTCTCTTGAATAATTATTTGTGACCTAGTAAAAATACAATTCACTGTAACGTGAGTTGGTCCTTAACAGCTGCTTTATTCGATGATTAGCATAAGTTAATACGCTTTCTAAACGTGCGCAGCTAACATGCAACGCCCCATAAATGAGTTAAAATAATAAAGCAGGTAATTAAAGGGCTTAACGACCGACCAGGCGACCAACATACAATAGACAGACACACGGACAGACACATGAAGACACACACACACACACACACACACACACACACACACACACACACACACACACACACACACACACACACACACACACACACACACACACACACACACACACACACAAAGACACACACAGACACACAGACACACCCACACAGACATACACAGACACACACAGACACACACACGTATTTTTTTAAGATATCTACGCTGTAATATTGATCTCACTTGTGGTGGTGGTATCCTGGTGGTGGAATGTGTTTTCTTAGTGTAGTCTTTACTTTGGGTAGGCAGTTATAAAGCATGACTGGTTTGCACCGTAATGTTGTTCCGATGGACACGTTACGATTTGAATGGAAAGATTCACGACGACAAAGCTTAATGTACATTAGTCCTACCCTATTTAACGTTTAAGATAGAAACGATTCTGTGGTCTTGCGTTGATTACAACAGATGCCCAGTCAGCTACCCGTTTGTTAGTTTTACCAATCCAGGAAAATTCTTGAATTTATCGTAACCTTTGGTATAACCTATATCTCTTATAATTAGTAGCGCTATATACATCGCTCTCAAGAAGCAGACTTATTTACAAACTTTTGTTTCACTTGCCACGCGGATATTTCATATACTTCACGTGCTAAAATCGTCACTAGGAGTTAGAGCTGTGTCTTGTGGGTGTTCATGCTAATTGGGTAGACATAAGTTTAGAATGTACCAATCATGATCATTCAACACGACATCAGGTTCTGGAAGATGAAACCACGACAATGTAATCATTGTCACCACCTACACATATATACTGTACTGAACATATCACCGGAACTGGGTCCTAATCGTCCGAGAAACAGTTCTTATAGCAATCTACAAAATTGAATTGTTGCTCGCGCGCTTCTGTGACCCCGGACGTTAAATAACATGCTTGGAGAAACAATTATAGAGCATGGGTGATGTATCCTCGTAAAGAAGATTAAGCTTTTAAAGAGACGACTTTGACGTTTGTAGTGTACTTTGGTTAAGAGGTTGTTGTGCACATGTTTTGCATCACAAACTTCAATCTGCAGCGATCCATATCAATGTTAGCTGTTAATACAATGATATATGAATAGCAGGTGATGTAGCAAATCAAACTCGATCTCTGTTAGTCCTAATTACTCGGCACATATAATACACCTATCAGTTGGCATGAAGATGCATTGAGGAACGACGTTCTGATTGTTATATGTGCGGCTCACAATGCATGATGGAACCGACATGATGTGTATCGTAGTGATGTATGCTGGTGCTCTGAATCGAATGCATGTCATGGTTATCAGTTATTGGAACAAAACACACTGCATCGTTCGCAAATATTCATGGCTTTTGAATGGCAGATACATCAGTTTTAAAAGGGATTATTACTGCATGGCAATAGGCAGATTTTATTGAAACGGAACATGTTGTAAGTAATCACTGCTATTAAACGGTTGCTTGTTCAGCCTGAACAAAAAAAATACATAATCCGATACATTACCCAGCAAAACACGCAGGTTCTTTACCACTCTCATATGGCGTCATATGTGTGTCTGTAATATTCATCCAGCATTTGACCAACAACATTCCTTTCAACCCATTTAGAGTGTTGATCATCATATTTGATCGATACTGTGCATGTTATAGCGTGGCCACATTGCACTGAGTGATAGATACTGTGTTTGTGGTAGCATTACGTACATTGAATACAGAATCTATATGCAGAAACATCTCCGATGTGTTGCAATAAAATTGCATCCAGAAATTTGCCATTGATGGATGGAATGGTATTGACAGGTGATGATATGCTGTGGTCACGAGAAATAGGCTGACAGCGCATGTACTGAAGACACTTTACACGATCTATCCTGACGATGGTATATAATTCATGATATTCAACGTACAGTGAGATATAACTATGCTAATACAACACAGGCTCTGTTCGCAATACATGCAATTATCATATAGCCGTAACAACTTTATTTTGAAGAACTTGGTGGAACTGTAATTTCGACACCTTTTTGCTCCTGGTGCACGCTATAGACTCGACATAGAATACTTCTGGAATATTAACAATCTGCACTTTTATGCAAACTTTACCTAATAAAATGGGTCGAAAGATGTCAGTGTTTCTTAGACTTGAGAACTTGACTTCTAGCACGTTTAATTTGGGTTTCACCGGTCACAAAGTAATTATTTGTAAGTTCTCATTAAACTGTCTAGAATATCTTCTTACTAATAAGATATCAAAGACATTGACCCCAAAACAATCGCTGTCTAATGATCTTGTACAGCGTATTTCTCCGAAAAGCAATCTAATCAGTGTCATGACGTCATTACATAGCCCCAGGTGCGGTTTCCGTTCCATAAACAACCCCTGTCGACTATATGTCGCCAACTTTTAAGGGGCAAACACAGCATCACAGTGGCGGACTGAGGCATGCAATGTTCAGTCGAGCATTAGTTTTAAATTCATGATTTATAGAGTAAGATGCTATTAATTATCAGATACACCCTCTCTTCCTATTAATTAATTGGACAACACAGACAACTGTATTACTTTTTCCTGCTATTCATATTCCGCATACTTCTGTGGGTCAAATGTATGTTTGAATCTCTTGAACTGGCAACTGGGGATAAT
>JAXDRA010001307.1:0-31315 GCA_034190875.2 Urechis unicinctus
TCGGTGCTTGTAATTGGATACTAAGAGGTAGGCTGAGCGCTTGATAATTCATCACTGACATTCATATGCGTAGCACATCTCTTAGTACGCCGAAGAGAATGGGTGATGATGCTGTTAATAATAATGATGATGATAATAATGTTCGTGATGATGGTGATGATCATGATCATTATGATGATGGTGAATGCTATCAAAGCAATATTCATCTGCACTCTTATGCTCTTCACAAGTCCATTTTCTACCGTGAACATGGCATAGATACTGCAGTGTCACTTTGGCTATTGAGCAGTGATATTTATGGAGCCCATTTATCATCGGTGATGTCCGATGCTTTGTCTGACCTAAATTGACGTATTTTCCCATCCACTCTCGGTCCCAGCACGCCTCATAATATCGAACGTTATGACAGTGGACCTTTCGTACTCAGTGATTATCTGACAAAGAGTTGGATATAATCAATGAGGATGTATTTCTTAAATCTAAGGGGATTAATACTACTTTGGGTCGATGCGGATAATCTTCTAGCTGTGTCATCTTTCACAACATCCATCCATACATCAAGTCAATGATCATATGTTTATTGCGACCTTGCACCGTATTATATATATATATATATATATATATATATATATATATATATATATATATATATATATATATATATATATAGATATATACACATATAGATATAATATATATATATATATAAATATATATATATATATGTATATATATATATATATATATATATATATATTATATATGCATATAGAAAAAATATATATTTATACATATATATATACCATATATATATAAATATTTAATATATATATAGATATCTCCTATCTTCTAGAGAGATATATATATATATATATATATATATATATATATATATATATATATATATAATAAATAAATATGAGGATGACATCGAAGGCTTCCGTGCAAATGATAAAGGTATATATATCTATTTAAATATATATATATATAAATATATATATAAATAAATATATATAAATGTATTTATATATATATGTATATGTATATATATATTTACATATCTATATATATATATATATTTATATATATACATATATTTATATATATACATATATATATATATATATATATATATTTATTATATATTCACATATATATATATCTCTATATATATAGATAATATATATATATATATATATCTATATATATATATGTATATATATATATATATATATACATATATATATATATATATAAGGCTTCTGTGCAAATGATAAAGGTACGTTTGCTTGTGCCTAGCAGGCCCTCGATGCGACTCATGAATGCCAGTAAGATTTTCGCCTACGAGCAGCTGCGCACCTTATTGATAGAGTGATATGTCGCATATGTTAGCCTAGGAAAAGATTGATGATGTCTAAACATATGCACAGGTTATAGAAAGTATATGTTTTTTTAGTGTCAAAAATTACGCTAGATATTATTTGTTCTAGTCAACCCTGATGTATGAGAATTAAGGATAATTTTGAGCATCCCATTAACAATCTGAATTGATGCTGTTAGGGGTATCTGGGCGCCTGCTGTAATAAAAAAGCCTTATTAAGCAGCCACTAATGATAAATGCTGTGGTGAATGCGTGTCATCTTTACTCGCTTGTACCCTCTGCCGTATATTATCATGGGGTACGTCACTGTGCATATATTCTGCAATAGCTTAGAAGCAGTCTTCTATAGAGGGCAGTATCTCCTCGTTGGCGTGTTTTGTTGTCATGTTGTGGGGACATTAAGGCAACTAGAATCGCCTCGTATGAAATGTCTTGGCGATCTGATTGTTTACTGATATTGATACATAGTTTCCGAAGGAAGGTGTACACAAATATGGAGGGAGCTGTTCTTAGGTATGCCACGGTGGCAGATGGGAGACTTCGTTGGTAGGGCTTGCAATATATTTTCTCTGCCCTCGTGTATCATGAACATGCATTGCAGTTTTACTGAGGTGCTTTATCATAATTGCTGTACTCCACACATGAAGGTAATCAATGGTCTATGACAGATTCCAGCTGGTTGTTTCTCAGGGACTGTTAACAAATGTCATTTGCTGTGCATGCTCCCTCTAAGCCAGTGCAATACGTTGGTCACAAGAACGTTTCCATCATCTGGTCGCTTTGTTAATTAAGCTACGATATTGATGGAAGACATTTATCGTCAAGTGATTAAGATGCTTTCTTTGTGGAAATATGATGGATTTCACAATTTCATAGCAGCTACCTAGTGTTGGGCCCAACATAATGATATAGGCAATTTACAGCTCCGACGCCCTATAAATTCCCCGATTAAATAATCATTGCTGGCTCGAAATATAAAAACATAGGATGTCTTTCACAGTCTTATAGCACGTAATGTAAACTAGTATGCCTGATAACAATTATCGATGAAGATTCATGGATTTTTGAAGCTAACAATTGTGTGGCCGCGTGGGTGTTTCCAGCAATTTCTATTTTAGCGATGGCGCACATGAGCTAGCTTTACATTAAAAGATGGTGTTCCGTAGGTGCTTGTAATTGGACAACAGGAGTTATAATCAATGCTGATCAGTATCATTATACGAAAGCAAGGGAGATTATAAGCACTTAATATGGTAAGTATGTTCGTTTATATGCAAATATGTTGAAGGTATACTCACCATTATCAAACATTCATCTTCGTTTTAATAGTTTCACGTGCCTTAACATCCAATACGTAGCAAATGTGTAAAGCTATAATGAACTTATATTGAAAGTCTGGTGGTGAAAGCCACGGCCCTTTAAAGACATGGGTAAGGCTACGCGAAGTACAAGAACCAATCACAAAAACAATTTGCTGTTACTCGGATACCCATCATATCAGTATGGGTTAACTAGGGTGATTCATTACGAATTGCTCTATTTTATGATAGGCAGTAATTAATCTGCTGTAAAATGCTCCAGGAATGACGTCTCATAGAATGATATTTTAGCAAACGTATCCCCTGAAGTGCACCCACTATCTGCGTCATTAGGCATCATCGTACCGCGCACGTGACACAGGGCATTTACGTTAGGGTAACTCATTGATACGGAGAAGGATATTAGCAATGTTGGGAGATTCCTGGCCAATTTCATTTGGGGCCTTTGTGATAATATCCCAATGGCGTCAACTTAAATTATCGTGAACCTTACATTACACCAATGGATAACTGTGCATGTCCAACTCCTCGCAGTCTTAGTCTACAAGCCAGATAAAAGTGATTTATACTGATCCAAGGAATCTCAAAACTAAAAGTATCCTGGTCTCATTGGTATTATCAAGTATGCTGTGGGAGGCAGTTAACGATGGTGTTAACGTGCTATCAGTACTTAATCCTGATTCTATCAACATCAGGAAATAGGCTAACATCCACTCTATAGAGCTATCACTGCCCATCCATTTACTGGTATCCGACACTTGCACTAAATTCACATCGTTTCAGACTGATGTACGATTTATCTTTTGCAATTGATGCATAACTCGGGAAGTGGATGACTAGAGGTTTTAGACTGTGTGATCGATTAACTGAGGTAATGGCTTCTAATTTGGGCTGACAGGTCCAATGATAATGGCGACGCCTCTACAGTAACATCAAATGGGTAATGTACGGTTCTTATATTAGTGACATGCATATGTATGACAAGTGTGTTGACTGTTTGTGGCTTGGATCTGCAATACATATATGCGGCCGGATAAAGCTCATTATATTTGGTGTAAATGAAGACAAATATAACGGTTCAGCTTGAGTTACTCAGATATCGTATTATTTTAGCTATTAGAGCATTGCATATTGATCATCTGGTAAGTCATTGTGGTCTTGTAATTTCTGCTCATGCGTTGCAACAGGATCGGTACATCGTCTGTATATATATGCGCTGTATCATTAACGCTATCTTTTAATCATTTCCGCCACAATATTCGCAATATCCATTCCCCAATACCTTGCAAGTTATGTATGATCGAAGAATTGACATCTATTAGAATAAGAGCAGCAACACAGCACAGATAGAAATGCCCTAGCTCCCCGGTAGACATTGGCTCCAGCATCCCACCATCAAAAAGGACTTACTTGAGTCAATATTTGTAGAGAAATGACATGTTGTCACGAAAGATTATGTAAAAGGATGATTAGTTTGGCGGTTACTGATGGGGCTGATGGTAGGAGACTGATGGGGATGGTGCAGCACATCTTTTATACGGGAGTGGAACACGCAAAGAACGACGGCATTGACCACTTGCCCAGTAACTTGAACGACGGGATTAACCAGCTGACCCCTCGTCAAAACGGTATGCTGTAAAAAGCAGTATGATATGGCTTATAAGGACCGATACTTCTCAGATTTCAGCCTTAACGCCACCCAATCTTTACCGCTTGGTGTCCACTTGTCAAATATGTACGCATGCTGAACCTATAAAAAATTGGTATCATGGCACCGTGATGCATTAAGTGATTTGTGAGCTCATCAACTGTGATACATTCGTAAATTATCGACTAAATATCACAGCCACGCATACAACTCATACTAGGCTGAAACTATACATGTAGGTTTTGTGTCACTGTGACGCACAAAGTGATTTTTGCACACATCACTCGGAGACGGTATGCTGGTGATAGAGAGCAAGGAGTACAATTCTCCAAAGTACCTAACTAGCTACAATTACATGTACTGACACCCACAGTAATGAACCGTTTTCAAGAGTCGATGTTCCAGATGCCTTATTCCCCAAACCACATCAATCGACACTCAATTAATTTCTTGATAATCCTCTCTATGTGCTTCATGTTTTAATTCTTGTGTCGCTGATATATGAGGGAAGCAAGATTTCAATGTTTTGTTATCGAGGGACTTCTGTAAAAGAACCAGCTGCTAATGTAGGCCACATATAGTATGGATATAAACTTACCCGCAGTTTGACACATTGACGTTGTTAGATTAGAGACTTCCGGGGTAAGGCTGACAAAATTCACTCTATATCTAATTGTTTGTAAAGGTGGTTTATCAAGATTTTTCTTGCTTAATAAGTAGCCTTCGTCAGTCCCATTAAGTCAAAATAATGACGTTTTGACAATAAATAAACGTGCCCTCTAAACAGTATTTGATTTGACCAGTTCATGTTCAGCACAACTGATTACGCACTAGCTTTGGATTTGAGCTGTAATATTCGTTGAACACCAATCTTCGAGTTTGTATTATCAAAACTGAATGGCATTCTCTTACCCACTATGGATCCGAGCGCGTGTCATCATCATACAAAGCGTTATGACGCAAGGCATTAACGTTTCAGTAATTGATGGGTGCAGAAAGAGACATTATGATTGATTGGTTACCGTTAAATGTATAGGAACAAATGTCACGTAGGGCCATCGTACGTTCAGTGTAAATTCCTATTTTTACCCATGTACACCTTATGTACAGAGCCAACTTTAACACCTCATAATATTTTATAGTGGGAAAGTAGCCTGGTAGATGCATAATAACGATCATGACCTTGGCGGCTGTTTATCCTCATTTCAAGCCCTTCAAAGTTTGTCTCGTGACGGTCTTTAATGTGGCATTTCAAAGCTAGCTTGTGAGATTGACTAGCGTGCAAATATTCGTAACGCGCAAACGACGATAATTGCTGACCAAAGCAGGAAAGCATTGGGTCATATTAATCGGTCAGTTTTTCATCAGCCAACAGTTATAAGAAAAAACACTAGATATTGCTTGTGTCACCATAATGCAAATTGTGCTTGTGAAAATATTGTTGCTTCAATGTAATAAATCAGGCGCGCGAGTTATCTGCTGAACTATATGAGACATTAAGAATCAATATCTATACCCAAAACAACTTCAGCAGTTTACACGATACATATATGAAAAGGGTGTCGTTTCTTTAAAGTAAACATTAAGCAAGAGATACGGAGCTGCAGGTTGGAAAGTACCTCAAAGAACGTTTGGAGACCTCTTTGCTATGGCTATAAATATATGGCCATTTTCTGTCAGTACATATAATGCTGTAACAGCAAGTTTTGTGGACGAGATTTATCAGGAGTTCTTATAATCCATACGTAGTATGAACAATACGCACGGGTTGTCACAGGCTGCCATATTAACACGTCATATTTGTGCAGATTCCGTCTAAACAGTTATTACATCACAAGTATTGTTCATAACGTATTTACGTCATAATATCTCTTTAGTTGGCCCTGAGTTGTTGGAGCTTTATTTCGTACTTACTCACTCTCGGTGCAAGGGCTCATCCAAGTACCTGGGGCCGTATTCATAAAGAATCTTAACTTGAGTCGTCTTAACTTGAGTCGGCTAGCTTAGCTGAGTCCGCGAACTCAGGCGCATCCACAAAACAAATTGTTAGTAAACTCAGCTGAGACCGCCGGCTCAGGGGGAGTCAGGGCTAGCACAGAGCCCAAAAAGATTATTGGCAATAATTTCACTCGCGATAAGTTTGTTTCTAACATGAAAAAATGAAAAAATATGCCATGAAGTGTTCATTAAACAGAAAATTGAATAAATTGGAAGAATAATTGATTTAGACGAAGGAATCGAGATAACTGACTAGTCTAGTCTGTAGCCAACAAGTCCATATATATAATAGCCTATCGTCGTTATCACTTTTTAAAAATCAAATGGAATAGCATTAAAACAGGTTGTATGCGAATATATCACTCACCTGTATTCAATCAGACTGTACAATATTATATGATATCAAGTATATAATGGTTTAGTAATTGGCCACGAGTTTCAATAGCACAAATTCCACAGCACTCCGAACAGCGGCAGTATTAGATCCCTGAACATGACCATAACGGCAGGACGAACCACTATTGTCGCTGCATGTATTAGCGTAAAAATTACGTGACACATGTGCAGCGTTTTATTTCAAGATGTATTTTTTCACATGTCGCGTAACTCAGAGGGTTTGGGCGTATCACTGCGCCTCATAAATAGGTTCCGTATTATTCATGTATATCGTCAAGTAAGGCTCACGTATATGTACTGATCTTATGATTTTTGATCGCTAATATCTAAAGATTTGTTATGAAATAGCAATAACCGATATGTTTCTTGTGGAATATAAATGTAGTACCTCTGCATTCGCGCAGTGATATCTACCAGTTGGCGTGGAATCAAACACTGCCTTTAAACTTTCTTTCGTCTCTGCGCTGCGAGGAAATAACCCGGTTCCTTCTGCCTGCCTGACAGCTAGCTAGAGAGTTACATAAGTGTTTGTCCCCAAAGCAGACCAAAGTTGGTAAGCAACTACCAGCTTCTATTCATATTATGATATGGCTGTTTGGCCCTTTACTTTCTTATTCGTTGTTCGTGTTCGGTTCATGTCTGTTTCCGAAGCTTATATTTGTGTCCGGCTTTTGTTGCAAGTTGACGACTAATAAACCAGTCCGTACCAACGCAGTTTTGGGGTCTGCACTTACAGTCAACAACTACTGCAAGACGACGGACGCCATCTTGGAAATTATCGTTGAACATTACCGGAATGGTTCGTGAAAAATCACTTTGCTACAAGCGTTATGGATGAGAAAGTCGTTTTGCCAAAGCAGGAGCATTCTGTTCGCTCGTCAAGTAGAGCGCGTCAACAGACATTCAAGATGGCGGAATACCAACATCAGGAGTCGCTAAGAAGGGAAAGAACATTCTTCAAAGGTTATGGTGTCGTCAAGTCTGAGGTGAACCGAGCTAGGATAATCGCTTAGACAGAGACTGATGAAAGCAAATTTAATGAACTTATCTCTTCTCTGCAAGACGAAGAACGTAGGCTTATCTCCTTTTATGAGGACATCCGCAGCAATGATCCCCCTCCTCAACACATAAAAGGAAAGATGGATCGGGCAACAAACATGGTGCGTGACATCGTCAACGCTATTGAGGAAATAGCTGGCTCTCTGCAGGGACCCTTTAGTCTTGCTGATAGAGAATATGTCACCAGGGAACTTCTTAACAGAAGCTATGCCAAATCTGTATTTGGTTCTGTGGCTTCATTTAGCTCAACCGGAAATGAAAGCAGGATCTCACATGAAAGGGTGAAGCTTGAGGCTGAAGTTGCGGCTAAGGTAACAGAGACGAAGTGCAATGTACAGATTGAGGAACAGCGACGTAAGCTCAGAGAGCTTGAAGCTGAAAAGCATGTAGAGACACTTCGTGCAAGACTAGAGACTTACAGGAGAGCAGAGTCAGTGAGTGACAGTGCTAGCATGCTTGCAGCTGATGTCCCTGAGCCAATTGAAAGACGCCATTCTGATAACGCTTCCGTGACTCCTTCAGTTGAACATGTTGATGCCCTATCCACTTCACACCACAGCAAAACTGTGGCAAGAACCTCTGCTAGTGAACCTCAACCAACTCCACCAATGAGCCATACTTCAAAGGAATCCTCGCAACACGAAGCACTAGCTCAAGGAATAGACTCCCAGTGCCAGTTCCCCAGGTCTTTAATGGCAACCCGTTAGAATTTACTGACTTTGAACGGAGCTTCAGGATTCTCGTGGATAATCGTGGCATACCACCAAACGAGAAATTGTACTATCTCAAGCAGTATCTAGCTGGACCAGCAAGAGAGGCAGTAGAGGGCTTCTTCTATGGCAGTTCGACAGAAGCCTACCAGGGTGCCTGGGACACACTCCGACAAAGGTACGGCCATTCATTCATCATACAGCAATCTTTTAGAAAGAAGCTTGAATGTTGGCCCAAGATCAGCTCGAAGGATGCGCCAGGCCTTCAAAAATTCGCGAACTTCCTAAAGAGCTTCAACGATGCCCTCCAATTCGTTCAAGGTCTGAGTATACTTAGCGACTGTACTGAGAATAGGAAAATGCTGCTGAAACTTCCTGACTGGCTCACTGCCAGGTGGAATAGGTTTGCGACCGAGACCATTGATGCTACAGGCTTGTTCCCATCCTTTTCTGAGTTCGCAGCATTCGTCATGAAGGAAGCCAGAGTGGCCAATAACCCCATTTCTTCCATCAACGCGCTGCAGAGGCAGGAGAGCAGCAGCGAAGGCAAACAAGGAGGAAAGAGGCATGCCACAACATTTACCACGCAACTGCCAAAGGGAGGTCAGAAAACTGAAGCCAGCTATCAAGCGCCAGGTTATGCTAAACTTTGTCCTCAATGTCGAGGTGAACACACGCTGGAGAAATGCTTCAAGTTCAAGGCGATCTCTCTTGAACAGCGTAGACTTTTCGTGCGGCACAACAACATTTGCTTCGGTTGCCTAAAGAGAGGCCATAGAATTGCTGAATGTAGAAAAACGCTGCATTGCGAGATTTGTGGCCGTAAGCACCCATCCCTCCTACACCAGTTCGTGAGAATGGACCACAAGCCTGAAAGGCCTTATTATACGCCACAGTTCCAATCGACCAATTTTGCCACAGGAAACAAAGCCCACCTATCAACGAGTTCCAACAGTACTACAATGATAGTTCCAGTCTGGGTGTCAACTAAGGAATCTCCATCTTTCGAGATCCTCACTTACGCTCTTCTTGATACGCAAAGTGACTCCTTTATTTTGAAATCGCTGTCTGATTCATTATCATTCAACTCAAGACCCATAAGTCTCAGACTGTCCACTCTGACTAATTGCTCCACAATCAAGAGTAGCATTGTGGACGAGCTCATCATCAGGGGCTTCAATGAGTCTGCATCAATAAGGCTTCATAAATGCTACACCAGAGAGTTCATCCCCGCAGAACGGAACCATATACCTACCCGTTCAACGGCAAAAGCTTGGTCCCATCTGAAGCACCTCGCAAACGTATTACCAGCACTACAAGACTGCGAGGTTGGGCTCCTCATTGGCTTCAATTGCCATCAAGCTCTTGCCCCAGAGAAGCTTGTAAAAGGAAAAGAAGAGGAGCCTTTCGCTCTAAAAACTGCGGTTGGTTGGAGTGTGATTGGCACTACCCCATCCCTCATCAGACTAGAGCCGGCAAGTCAATGCTTCCGAACGCGTGTGCAAGAATCTCCTCTACTTTGCCAGAAGGAAGTCCTCCACGGACTTGAGAAAGATTTTAGAGACATAGAGATAAGCAGCCAACCAGAATCATGTGAGGATCGAAGGTTCGTGCACACTCTTCAGGAAGGCATCAAACAATGTGAGGACGGTCGCATCCAGATGCCACTTCCCTTCAAATCAAGACCAACAATGCCGCAAAATGAAAGGCTGGCTAAAGTAAGGCTAAACCACCTATCAGAAATTTCCTCAAGTGCAATCGATCATGATCTAAATTTTACAGACGTTCCCTGTGAAACTGCGCTAGGCATCAGATGGAACACTAGCGCAGATGCATTACATTTCGGTGTGTCAATTAAGGGCAACCAAAAGACAAGAAGGACCATCCTTTCCACAGTTGCTTCCCTCTTCGATCCTCTTGGCCTCTTGGCTCCGGTAGTGCTGATAGGAAAGAAGGTGCTTCAGAAAATATGCAGGGCAAAGCTGGGATGGGACGACCCACTTCCTGATAGCCTAAAGCCCCAATGGGAACAATGGCTAGCAAATCTGCATCAGCTAGAGAAGATTGACCTACCAAGATGCTACCATCCACCGAATTTCGAGCCTGAGTCAGTGGAACTGCATCACTTCTCTGATGCATCTGAAAGCGGTTATGGTCAGTGCTCGTATGTACGCTTCGTGAGCAAGACTGGTCTTGTGCACTGCTCACTTGTTTTTGCTAAGGCCCGTGTTGCGCCAACCAAGATCACCACGATTCACAGGCTTGAACTGACGGCTGCCGTGATTTCAGTAAAGGTCGGTCATCTGCTTAGGAAGCAACTAGACTACGAGAGGATCACTTAATACTTCTGGACAGACTCCATGATCGTCCTTGGCTACATAAGGAATGAGTCCAAGCTGATCATACGCAACTGTCATGAGAGAACATGCCACCCAGGAAGGGGACAAACCTCGAATGAGATAAGATACAGAGGATTCTGGATTGTACGTGGATCAAAGGCTGTAGCTGAAGTCATAAAGTCCTGTGTCACATGCAGAAAATTGCGTCAACCCGTGAACGAACAACAAATGGCTGACTTGCCGACAGAGAGGTCAGAGCCATCCCCTCCATTCACCTTCGTAGGGATGGATTGTTTTGGCCCCTTTAAAGTGAAGAAAGGAAGATCCGAGGTGAAAACGTATGGCTCGATTTTCAGCTGCTTTTGCTCGAGAGGAGTACACATCGAAATGCTCGACGACCTGTCTACAGATTCCTTCATAAATGGTCTACGCTGCTTTGTTGCGATAAGAGGAGCTGTACGTCAGATCAGGTGCGATCAGGGCTCTAACTTCATTGGCGCTGAAAATGAATTGCGACATGCGTTACAAGAAATGGACCCTGGGACGCTTAAAACCTACTTGGAAGTCAACGGGATAGAGTTTGTGCTCAATGCTCGCAAGGCAAGCCACGCAGGAGGCGTATGGGAACGCCAGATTAAAACAATTAGAAATGTCCTTAAAGCAACTGTTGGTGTTTCCTCCTCAAGGATGGATGACTCTTCCCTACGTACCCTGTTTTACGAGGCAATGGCCATCGTAAACAGCAGGCCGCTCTCACCTGTCGACAGTTGTGACCCACTCTCGGAGCCACCCCTCACACCCAACAATCTCCTTACCATGAAGACCACAGCTCCTCAACTCCCCCCTGGAAGCTTTTCAAAGGAGGACGTGTATGCTAGAAATGGGTGGAGGCGTGTACAATACCTGCTAGAGCAATGTTGGTCACGTTGGAGAAGGGAATACCTCCTGCTTCTCAACAAAAGGCAAAAATGGAAAAACCCCCGTAGGAACATGTGCAGTGGTGACGTAGTTCTTCTCGCTGACGAAAACACTCCACGTATGGAATGGCCTCTTGCTGTGGTGTGCGAGGCTCTGCCGGACAACGACGCCTTTGTTAGAAGGGTCAAAGTAAAAGTTGGAACAAGGAACATTGACAAACGTGGAAGGCGTATCGCCGAGCTGTCAGTACTTGAAAGACCTGTGCAGAAAGTTGTTCTCATGCTAGAAAGCGAGTGACTGTATTCTATTCTGTTTTGTTTCATTTCATTAATGGTGTCTTGTGAAACTATGTGATTTTAATGTAATTTTGGTGGGAGTGTCGCTGCATGTATTAGCGTAAAAATTACGTGACACATGTGCAGCGTTTTATTTCAAGATGTATTTTTTCATATGTCGCGTAACTCAGAGGGTTTGGGCGTATCACTGCGCCTCATAAATAGGTTCCGTATTATTCATGTATATCGTCAAGTAAGGCTCACGTATATGTACTGATCTTATGATTTTTGATCGCTAATACTTCATGGACCATTTCTCATTTCATTGGCTTCACTAGTCCCAGAAGGCGGCTGCTTAATCAGGTCAATCGGATTCCATTAGGGGTGTTATGGTGCGCCTCTACGAGCTCAGCACCTTGCTAGTGTCTGGGCTCTATGGGTTACGTATTGTATCACTTTTTATGGGGGACGAGTATATCACCTGTGTAGCCCTGGCATCTTTAAGATGTCCCTTTATTGGGCTCCGGGGCGGGTGGGGAGCACAGGTGATGAATTGTTGTATTATTATGTCTTCCTCTCATACTGGCCAAAAACGAAGGCATTTAGATGAAAATGAAACTGAATCTGAGAACTGGCCAAGATTTCTTGTGCTTGAAAGGACCGACGGGAGTTTAGAGAAAGTTTCATTCATTGTTCTATTTAAAGGAATTTGTGGTGTTGCAGGTACTCCCAAAACTTTTGAGATCTGGGCTTTATCTTGTCGAAACTTCCAAACCAATTCATTCCAAACTTCTTCTTCAGACCACCAAATTAGCGAATATCAATGTAAAATTCAGCCCTCATCGAACCCTTAACACCATCAAGGGTGTTATAAAATCTTTCGAACTCAAATACTGCAGCGAAGAAGAAATTTTGGAGGAATTGAAAAATCAAAATGTAAGTGAAGTAGCCAAAGTGCTCATTAATAAAAATGGAGAAAAGATTCCCACAGGCACCCACATTCTTACTTTCAATATCCCTTTCCTTCCAAACAACATTAAATTAGCAGGCCTGAACATCAAAACTGAACCATTCATTCCAAATCCTTTAAGATGCCATAACTGCCAAAGATACGGCCATTTTAAAACCAAATGTAACAGAAAATCAATTTGCCCCAAATACGGTGATGAGCACGGGGAGCAGGATTGCAAAGCACCATTCAAGTGCGCAAACTGCTCCGGTGCTCATCCCGCATACTCTAAACGCTGTCCCATTTGGCAAACTGAAAAACAAAATCAAACCCTACATATCACCCAAAAACTTTCTTTTCCTGAAGCGAGAAAAATAGTAGAGTGCCAAAATTCAACTTCTTCCAGACCTTCATATGCCAGTACTGCAGCAACACCCACTAAAATTACCAAATCTATAAGCACACAAACTGAAAACCCCACTCCGAAACAACCCCCTTTCAAAGCCAGCAATCCCCCAACAGAACAAACAAAACAAAACACCCCCACTACCCCAAAAGTCAATGAACACATAACAGCAAACAAATACAACGAGAAATCTAAACTCCCACGGTCAGTAAAATCAAAACTCATCAGGGTTCAGAACCCAGATTCTTTTGTTGGGCCCAACATCTATGGCCCATTGTCTGCCATGGAGACTGATGAGGTCCCCCATGGCAGACACACACCATCAGGGGTCAATCGGGAGGTCCACCATGGCAGCAAACGTCCCGCCAAACCCTCTGATAGGTAATGGCGGGCATTATACAATGGAGTTGCCGAGGACTTCGGAATAATCATGAAGAACTTATTACTTTACTCAACAAAAATAATGGTATTGCAGCCTGCCTTCAGGAAACATTTCTGAAGGCAGAAAATAACTATAGCTTGAAAGGCTATAAATCTTACCATATATTTGGAGGCACTGGGGAACGAGATTCTGGCGGCTCGTCCATTTTAATCAAGGATATTATTCCCCAGGAAGAAATAGAACTCAATACAAACCTTCAAGCAGTAGCAGTAAATATAACCTTAAATAAGTCCATCACACTTTGCTCCCTTTACTTACCGCCAAGCCAAAATTTTACACTAGGAGAACTGGACAACATCGTGGCCCAGTTGCCAGAGCCAGTTCTCCTCATGGGTGATTTTAATGCCCACAACTCTTTATGGGGCAATACATATGATGATGGAAAAGGCCAAATTGTAGAAGATTTCTTCATTTCTCACAATCTCTGCCTTTTAAATGACGGCTCAAATACCTACATCCATCCAGGCTATGGCACACCCACCGCAATAGATCTTTCTTTCTCTTCTCCTTCTTTGTTTCTCGACCTTGCATGGGAAGTTGGTGTCGATGATACCTGTGGAAGTGACCACTTCCCCATTTTTATCCACCTAAACCCTCCGTTACCACCAGAGACACCTCCAAAGTGGCAGCTGCATAAAGCAGACTGGCCCTCCTTTGGATCTCTGTGTGGGGAGGCTATCCACAGGGATAAGATGCAGGGAGGGAGAGATACACACATCGATACATTTTGTGCTAAACTGCTTGAAATTGCCTCCAAAACTATTCCGAAGTCCTCGGCAAAGCCCAGGCGCATCCCAAAACCATGGTTTAACCAAGACTGCCAGGACGCCATCAACCACAGAAAAAGGGCCCTTAAGTTATTTCAAACTCACCCAACCCATGCAGACCTGGCATCATTCAGGGCAGCGAGAGCGAGAGCTCGGCGGGTTGTTAAAGAAAGTAAAAAAAATTCATGGAAAACTTATATATCAAAATTAAACTCGAGAACATCAATCAAAAAGACATGGGAAATGGTCCGCAAAATAAGTGGAAAAACACCTCTTCCACTTCTTCTTACCTTCTAACACCAGATGGTAATGAAGTAAAAAACAAACAAGAAATATCTAACATCATAGCGGACACAATAACCATGAATTCTTCCACTGCTAATTATACTGAAAAGTTTCAAAGACATAAACAGATTACTGAAAGAACAAAACTTAATTTTAGGTCAAACAACGAAGAAAATTATAATGTTCCTTTTACTTTAGAAGAATTGAAAGAATCTTTGAAACTCTGCAAGGACACTGCAGTAGGACCAGACGATGTTCATTACCAACTACTTAAACATCTTCCAGAAGAGTCCTTGTATGTCTTATTAGACATATACAATCACATATGGAGCAGTGGAGAATATCCGGACTCATGGAGAGAGGCTACCATCATCCCTCTCCCAAAGTCCGGAAAAGACCCAACCAACCCGTCGAGCTACAGGCCCATCGCTCTCACGAGCTGTCTCTGTAAAACCATGGAGCGAATCGTTAACAAGCGTCTTATGTGGTACTTGGAAACTAATAATATAATAAATAAACATCAATCTGGCTTTAGAAAAGGCCGATGTACCACAGACAACCTTGTTAAGTTAGAATCTTATATTAGGGATGCATTTTTAAAGGGACCATGTCGTATCTGTGTTTTTCGATCTTGAGAAAGCATATGACACGACATGGAAATATGGGATTTTAAAAGATCTACAAGAAGCTGGTCTTCGAGGTAATATGCCACTATTTATACCAAAATTTTTAAATGATAGTTCTTTTAAGGTAAGAATTGGGACATCACTTGCGGACCAACATGGTCAGGAAATGGGGGTCCCACAGGGCAGCATTCTTTCTGTCACACTTTTCAATTTAAAGATAAATAGCATCACAAAAGTTCTTAAACCTGAAATAGAAAAATCACTTTATGTAGACGATTTCCTTATATCTTACCGATCCAGCAGTATGACCAACATAGAACGCCAGCTACAAATCAACCTTAACAAAATTCAGAAATGGGCACATGAAAATGGTTTCAAATTTTCCACTACAAAAACAGTTTGTGTACATTTTTGTCAAAGAAGGGGCCTTCACCCTGACCCAGAACTAACCATCAATGAAAATCCCGTCCCTGTTATGGAAGAAACCAAATTCTTAGGTATCATATTTGATTCAAAACTTAACTTTAAATCCCATATTAATTACATCAGGAATAAATGTCTCAAGGCAATGAATCTTCTTAAAGTAGTGTCCAAGCTGGACTGGGGAGCTGACAGGCAGGTCCTGCTCAGGCTCTACCGGTCCTTGATAAGATCAAAGCTTGACTATGGCTGCATCGTTTACGGTGCAGCTCGAAAGTCTTATCTAAAACGACTGGACATAGTCCAGAATCAGGCTCTGAGGATTTGCCTTGGGGCATTTCGAACATCACCCATTGAAAGCCTCCACACTGAAGCCAATGAAATGCCTATCCATTTAAGAAGAAACAAACTGGCCCTTCAATATGCAGTTAAAATAAAAAGCAATCCAGATCACCCTGCCTATGATATTATCTTCCACCCCAAATACCAAGTAATATATGAAAATAAACCTAATGCCATACCACCTCTTGGCATCCGTATTCAAGAATCGCTAAACAACATATCCAATAATTTAGACATTATTGCTCCAAACAAAATACCCGAAACACCACCCTGGCAATTGAACACACCAACAATAGACACATCCCTTACCAAATATGATAAATTAAATGCAAATGACCTCTTGATGAAATTTAATGAATTAAAAGAACATCACAAAGACAAGATACTTATTCATACTGATGGATCCAAAGATGCAAACCATGTGGGCGCTGGAGTCGTGTTCGGACCTCAGACCCACAAGGAAAGACTGTCTGGTGCAGCATCTGTTTTTACAGCCGAAGTTACCGCAATAACGATGGCATAGGGCCTTATTGCTCACCATCCCAATGCGGATTTTACAATTTTTAGTGATTCTTTATCTGCCCTGGAGGCAATCGGGAATAAGTTATTATCGTGCCATATTGTTGTAGATATTTTAGAAAATCTTACTCGTTTAGCCATGCTGGGGAAAAATGCTGAGTTTGTCTGGGTACCTAGTCAACGAAAGAGCCGATAGGACTGCAAAAAAAGCACTACACGAGCCAGTGTCTGAAACCAAGATTCCCTTTACAGACTTAAAACCGCAGGTCGTCAAACTTTTTAAACAAAAATGGCAGGACCAGTGGGATGAATTCATTCCAAACAAACTTTATTAAATACAGCCTCAACTTGGGGAGTGGCCACACAGCTGCAGAGAGAGCCGAAGAGAAGTGGTCGTTCTTGCTCGCGCTCGTATAGGACACACCTATACAACTCATGCCTTTCTACTAAGGGATGAGCCCATCCCTGAATGTATTCCTTGTCAATGTGCCTACACCGTCAAGCACATTCTCATCGAATGTGCTGATTTGATTTTGATCCGAAATCGCTTCTTCCGGGTTCAAACCCTTTCAGAATTATTTGAAAGGGTGAATCCATCCAAGATACTTGGATTCATAAGAGAAATTGGACTTTTCTATAGATTTTAGACCATACAATTCTCAAATTATTATATATAATTCAATTCATATTATTCAATTAATACTAATGGGTTTAATTTTTAGTTAGTTTTAACCCTTGACTCCTTCTTATCCTTTCGTACTCGTATTTACCCCTCCTTAAGTAGGCACCATATAACACACTAGTGTTGGTGTGCCGTTAAACCCTATACTTACCTTACCTTACCTTGATCGCTAATATCTAAAGATTTGTTATGAAATAGCAATAACCGATATGTTTCTTGTGGAATATAAATGTAGTACCTCTGAATTCGCGCAGTGATATCTACCAGTTGGCGTGGAATCAAACACTGCCTTTAAACTTTCTTTCGTCTCTGCGCTGCGAGGAAATAACACGGTTCCTTGTGCCTGCCTGACAGCTAGCTAGAGAGTTACATAAGTGTTTGTCCCCAAAGCAGACCAAAGTTGGTAAGCAACTACCAGCTTCTATTCATATTATGATATGGCTGTTTGGCCCTTTACTTTCTTATTCGTTGTTCGTGTTCGGTTCATGTCTGTTTCCGAAGCTTATATTTGTGTCCGGCTTTTGTTGCAAGTTGACGACTAATAAATCAGTCCGTACCAACGCAGTTTTGGGGTCTGCACTTACAACTATTTCTTTTAGAGTTGATTTACACGTATAACAATCGGCAAAATATACATGGCTAATCCACTCGGGGGAGAAATAGTTCTATCAACAATGCTTGCACTTATAATATTATAATCCCACGATGAGCACACACACTTTCGTCCACCACTTGTTGAGTTTAGTTGTCTGACAGACCTTTGGAATTCGCGCGTAGCTGGGTCACCACACGTCAATTGTCTGCCATTTTATCATGAAGTGGACTCATAGACTGGTCGGCTTGGTACCTGATTTTCTTAAATTCAATAATACGAAATGTGAATCTTGGTGCCGTTGTTTTGATTAATGTAAAACAATTGTTTGAGAAATTTATCTGTAACATGACCAATCGTGCATGGATATTTTATTCACTTGGAAACTCACATCCACTCAGATTATCCCGCAAACATCTTCTTATTCGGAGCTGGACTACTGCAAGCTCCCACGCTTTCTTGGAAACAACACCCTAAGGTACCCAATTGTTTGTGAAGAATTCCTTGCTTCGTTTTTACGAAAACCACATGCGGCGTCAATAATTCAAATATCCCGATACAAATTGGTGTGTCACAAACAATGAACGGCTGATTATGTTATGGTTCATTTCAAGAACATAATGTACTAAATTATATCTGTGAAAGCATTTTCCTGGAAACATTACCGTTGGACCTCCATTTTTAAGTTGGAGCTTGCGAACTTAGAGATCTTTTTGGATACGGTTAAGACTGCCATCTCCGCCTGCCGTCTCAAAAACCTAGGTTTGCGGACTTCAGTTTCTTTACTGATACGGCCACAGATACATGGCAGTTATGGTTTAGTTATTCTCTATCAAGAGTCATGTCTGTCGCCTCTTATAATAATTTACCATACCTCACGTCTATTGCCACGTGTTTATGCCTCTTGCCATGGTATTATCTTATGGCTTAGCGATATCATCAACTGCAGGATACCTGATGGCCGTGATTAATGATGATCCAGGGACGCACAACTCTAACAACCTTGAGGCTAGGTCCGTATTTCCAGCCATTTTAAGTCTGCCAAATGAGATATTTAGCAATTGCGCCCACTATTGCTAACTTGGCAATAAAATATGTTGTAGCGTCAGTGCTTGTAAATGGATACCAAGAGTTGTATTTGATGATAGTCGATGCCAAAAAGTAGATTAGGGTATAAATCAGCGAATGATACCCGTTTGCTGCCAACAGTAAAACTAAATATCCACCAATTATGGCTATATAACTCATACTTAACCATATCAGCTGCAATACTTGACTTTTTATCGATCAGCTTTCATCGTTGCACTCTAGATTGAAAAATGCGGAAGCTTGAGAGATCTATCCCTTTTCACTTCTGGGCACTAGTGACATTGATGTCTGCATTACCAATATCCGAACACTTTCCGCATAAAATACGACAACTGACAACCCATCCCTCCCCCACCCCGTTGCGTATCGGTTTACGAGTGTCACTCTGGTGCAAACAACTATTTGGAGCGTTTTCCTAGAGAGTTGTGAATCTATTGATACTCGATTTCAGGTAGCAAAAGCCCGCTATGTTTGCCAAAGGGTCTGTCAATCGGGAAAAAGACACAGCAATCCTTAAAGAATGACGTCATTTGCTTTATTGAGTTTCAAAGATAAGCACCTTAACCCAAGTCATCTTTTTCACCCCATCTGGAGAATAATCACTTCGAGCCGTTATTTTTAGAGGAACAACATGATGCTTATAGTCAGACAAATTAATCTATTCGTTGCTATTGACAAGAGCGGAGGCAGGATGCTGTTTACAAGTTATAAACCTGAAAAACAAATTATATAGGGAATCATGCCTGCTTGTGGTCGCAATTGTCTTGGTGTCTGAATTATGCACAGGCTGTGCTGACCATGAGAGTCAAGATCAAATCTGTTAGGCGTTTTACACAATGCTAATTGTGATTTTGCACACTCATTTAGAATGCTGTATCCACGGATGCAAAGGATGCGATGTTTCATTCAGATCTTAGAGATATTTTGAGATAATTCACGGAGACACTCTCACAGTAATGGATTACTGTTGGTAGCTGAGAGCACCTTGTAATTGAAATGGCAAATAAGCTATTTTCATACTTTTCCTACCCGTGCCGTTTCAAACACAATTCTTTGCATGTGATAGCTGCTAAAGTAAGCCATACAGGGTGTGTTTAAGGTCGAAGTCGAGGTAGGGTCAATTGTCTAAATGACTAAGTAAAATTATTGAGGCAGTGGGAAAACAACACTTACATTGTGCTTTTATTGAGGTGATTCGTTGCTATTTGCTATATTTCATGAGAAGCATTTATTAATCTGCAGTAAAAGGTTCCATGAATGACGTCTCATATAATGATATTTTGAATCGCACTGCCTTTTCTGCACGTGTCATCTCAACAGTAGTTGACTGCATTCTTTCCTAAAACAAGCAACTCGTGAAATCTATGGAATATATTTATCGCTGAAGATGTCGTTTTTTGCCCTAAAAAGTTAAATTCTTTTTCAGCTTACCCACTATCGGACGCAGGACGCATCATCGTACCTAGCGTTATGAACAGGGCATTTGCAGTTCAGTTGCTTTTAGATAAAGAGATCGATATTACCAATGTCAGGGGATTCCTGGCCGATGTCATTTGGGGTATTTGTGATAATGTTCCTATAGCGTCATCATCCATTATTGCCCACTTTACATAACGCCAATGGCAAATTGTGTAAGGCAAAATTGCACAGTCGTATCGCATAGAGTTAGAGGTAATAACGCCTGGTAGATGACTGATAACGGAGGTTGATGATGATCCGGGAAATATTACAGCTAAAGATATTCTGGTCGCCTCCGCAATTTCCTGTGGAAGGTGTGTAACAATGGTGGTCACACGCTAGCTTCACTTAATCCTGATTCTCTCGACGTCAGGAAATCAACTGAAATTTGCCCCATAGAGCTATCTTTCTCCATCCATTTACAGGTACCCGACCCTTCCATTGGATTTCACAACTTTTCAGACAGATAGTAGATTAATTTTTTGCAGTCGATATATTACTCTAGGATGCGTTTATTGTGAGTGTGTGATCGATAAGGTGGGGTAATGGTCTTATATTTGGGTTGGGTTATATTCATTCCATCACCAGATAAATATGTTCACTTTTCCCATTGACCTCAGAACGCTCCCCACTATCGAAATTGTCAGTAATCGGTAAATGACATGTTGTCATGAAAGCATAAGTGACAGGATGCTTATTTCGGCTGTTACCGATAAGGCTCATGGCAGGAGACTGATGGGAACGTTGCAGCACATCTTTAATACAGGAACTGAACACGCAAAACATAGTTTTACAGTTTACCGTACTGCATTCATTGAGCCAGTTGCTAAGATTATTCACTGTAATATAAATCATCAAATGAATGACTACCGGATAGATAGTTATTTCAGGTGTTACATGGTAATCTGCAACCATATTCTTTGGACATTTTTGCGATGATTTGAAATAATCACTGTATGCCTTATTACTGGATCATTAGCAATGTATTGATAGTATTTTAGCAATACAGATTTATTCTTGATAATCATGTTCGGTAACTTCATTATGGGTTGATCGTTACCCGATGCTAAGAATACGATCTGAATAACTGCATCGGGAAGTCGTTTCAATGTTTTACCAACTACGTCGATTTATGTAATCAGGAAGATCAAATGGCTCTCTTCTATAGCGTTGCATGAAACCCGAAAGATAGGATATTATACGGAACAGTGCAATCAATGCTACAAACGTCAGGGCAAGTGTTATACAATCGATCGCATAGCGGCCACATAAGCACGGCTTCAACAAACTGATTATTTGTGTTAAGCTAAATGGGAAAGTTGAAGTTCTATATGAAAGCCACTGTAGGCTTATAGCTTTGTGAATGATGTGCCTAAAACGCAGATACATCTTCGGACCGTATTTAACATCCTAAGATTATTTAGAATGCGGGTTATAGAAACAGATAATTATGTTCTACCTTGACAGTTGTTAACGACTGAATAAATTCTATGGGCAAGCAATGTGCCGATTGTGTTAGAAATGTGTTCATCGAACTGTATATATCATCACATAGGTGGTTTAGCTTTGGCAAAATGTGTCATAAACATTTTATAACACTGGTTCATTAGCCAATAGAACGACTTATCACGAGGGGCGTTCTCTCTTTGCTGTGCCATTATGTCGGTGTTGATTGGTAAGAAGATAGCTCGTCAGTGTCACCCTTGAAGCGATTGGGCTACTTATCTGTATAAATAGTAGCTCATTTTGGGATCATAGAGCCGATTGTTGCATTATCTCTGATGATTGGGATGACTGAGCATGCACACGTACATTGTTAATTCCGTTATTCTATGGGGTCAGTGATAAAGGGAATACTGCGTTCCATTACATTCCACAGAATAGGCGACGAGACGATAGTTCAAGGCTTCAAAGGGAAATGAACCCGCTGCGTATTTTGTGCTGACGTTCAACAAGTCATGTGTGTAAACATGGTTTTGCAGAAGCAAGTAATAATATCGCCACAGAATGGTTAATGCCATTTAGTGATGCGTGTTGTCGTTTCCATAACATGGTCATTGTCGTAAAATCATAAAGGCTATTGAATATATGCTTGATCGAACCCATATAGACCCCAATAAAGCTTGGTTTAATTTACAATCCAAACTAATTTTTGGGCGATATCTGTAGATGGCTGTCCTAAAGCTTATGTGCATGCTTAAAGCAATGAAATATATTTTGCCGTGGGGTATTTATCTACGTGGGGTTTTATCCCTTGCGGTTGCTACCAATGGAGTCTGTCGCCATGAATTCATCGCAAAAAGGTATATGAGAAATCCAGGGAGTGCAGTATCTTCTTGGTTGACTGTTTTGGGTTGAGTTACAGAGGATATAAAGGCAGTGCTTAATCATTGAAGGCTAGAATAAAATGACATTATTAAGTATCTTCACAAAATACCTAATCTGTTTGTTAAACTATGGTTGGTAAAATGCGGCAGTCGCGACTGTTCCATTAATAGCTACATACGGCGACAAAAAGCAATTATAAACTAACTATTGTACATGATAATCTTCCTGCTCTGGGTACGAATTATGCTTGCGTTTCCATTTCCGATAAGTTTACTCGAGCTGTGCTTGCAACGTTCTTATTTAAAAGTTTATTCACGAAGCAAAATGGGTCTTGTGTACTCCTCGTGACAGATAAAACAGACATACACAGATTGTGAAAGCGTACTCCACTAGACGTCGATGTTCGTGTAATCATGTGAGAAGTCTAAGCTAGGCGGAGGACTAGTTGAGATTGCAAACGGTGATGTTGATTAGTTACGCATTAAAACCCTGTTGTTACTCGACAGTTATTTAGCAATTAACGTGCACTTCTCGTATATGTTTATACTTAAAATACAAGTATCCTGTGTATCACGAGGGTATGCTAGAAATGCCACGCGTTTGCGCTACTCTCCTTTGCAATTAGAAATCCCGACTCGTATACAATTCGTTTCTTCGATTATATCAGCTATTCAAACATTGTCATACAATCGTAAAAATGTACGAAACTGAAGAAATGGAAATTCATCAAGGAACTTTACAAACAATTAGCGAAGTTATTTTTTTGTGGGAAAGGCAGCTGATTTAGTATGCAGCTAAGTTCACATAAATAAGCAGGAAAGTGAAGTAGGCCAAATTTGGGTTGTCAGGTTACAAGCCGTCGTGTGTGGCTGACAAATGGTCAACATAGAATTTTTTGCCATCAATGCGAATTATGCTCTATTATTCTTATTACAAAAATTTATATACTTTTGCAACGAGGAGCAAAAATAAATCTGCTGTATGAGGGGTCTCAATCGGCGGCGCCATCTGGCAGAGTTACCATTAATAACACAGTGCATCGTATCAGCACTTGTCATCTAAGCAGCAATTCATTTAGAATTTGTTATTCCACAGCCAACAACCGCGGCTTATATGAGCTGCGTACATTAATGCACATATCTATCGTTTGACTAACGTCTTTCAGAAATATTGAATGTTTTATTTTCTAACATCATCTCCTTGTGCAAAGGGTAATGTCAAAGTCTATTCATTGAACAGTGGTTCTCAGACTCACAGGGAAATCAGCAGTGGCGGTGATTTCAAATCTACAGCCACTTAGTGTGGCTGCGTATAATGCTCCTGCAGTGTCAACCTCAACTGCCGCCCATCATGCATCTTGTCAATCGTGGTGTACATGGTCTTATCGCGTGTGTTACCGTTGCTGTTTCCAGTTGATGCCCTAAATCAGATATTGATGTGGACAGGCGATGAGGATGGATGGGATGGTATTTGATTGGGATGTAAATAACAAAGGCCACATACATTTTTGGTCAAGAATTCATTTTGTTCAAGAATAAGATTTTAATTTATAAAATGAGATGCTTATTTTGATAAATTACGCATCGTGCATTGATATGTCATCCATATTGCTAACATCGTCAGATATGAGACGTGTTGTTTATTCCAAGGTATAAACAATAGTTTAATACCAATATGTTTTGCAGAATACGGATCATTACCATATCCAGTGATCAGCATATTCTGCGACCTAACTTATAGTTACTCTTTATTTTAACTGAGATTTGTTTCAAAATGGCTTTCTTGCACCGGAAGCAAGTGTAAGACAACGTGCCCTCTGTGCTCATCATATATGTGACTCGTTACTGGAATGGTCATGCGGAAGTATAGCTAATCGCATACCCTATAATGCCAATGATGTATAAACTATATAACTCTGCAAATAGATTGATGAAGGCTAAACCGATGGACAAATAGTCAATGGTTTATATTTGTAATGGACTATTGATGTACCAGTGTGGATTAGTCCCAGTCTAGTTTCACAATTAAGTGTAATGTAAAACAATCCCCATTTTGCGCTGCGGTGTGAAATATCGTAGCGTTTTCTGATATTGTACTTGCATTTATCTTACTACCTATGACAGATGGTCTACATTGTGCGCTTCATTTGTACAGACGTTTATTGCTTATGGCAACGCCGTATTGTACTGTTACAAGCACACAGTCTCTGCTTACTGTAAACCCCTTTAGTAAAAACGTTTTGATTTACAAGTGTCACCACAATGTAAAATTCATTTTGCACGCTCCTTGACTGTAATTTAACCAAGAAATACTTAGGTTTAGATACAGCTCCCTAATTTAACTACGGATCGTTGCGGAAATTGTTTGGCTCCATGAGATATGGCGACCGTGATGGAATTCGGGTAGGTAGCTGATACTTCAAAGCAGTAAGCCAATTGCATTTGATAGTTCTTTAAATACATATAAAAACAGCGTGCTTTTCCTGGAAAACAAAGTACAAAGAAGATGCATTTCCACAAGACACCTTGACGGTTTTAAAGGTTAGATGGAGGACCTATGTTCCTGTCGATCACTTAGACACTGCCACGCATGTCATAAATATGACAGAAGCTGAAGAAGTGCACATTTGTCAAGAGAGTTGGCAGTTTGTTTTGATCCAGAGCATTTTGCTTAAAAACTACAGCAAATCTCTTTGATAGGATAAGAGCTTTTGTGCATGGTTGACAATGGCAACATCAAGCATTTTTCTGTCAATTACGAAGCGTTTCGCTTTATTTTGGTGATCTATTTAGATCTATTTTATTTTTATTAGAACCGTAAATCGAGTTAATAATACAGTAAATTGAGGCATCAGCTGGTCGAGTCAAACACATCATATCCGCACGTGCCATCTGAACAACACTTGGCTTTTATTTTATTAATGCTAGCAAGTCACCCGCCATCCACAGTGGATATTAATCGATGTTGATAATGGCCATATGTATCTTTGGGGCTTGTCCGACGATTAGTCAGAAATGACGACTTTGTATTTTGCACATCATCTAACCCCTATTTTTCCAACCACGTTCGGTTGTACCGAGCGTAATGACAGCGATACAACTAGATGCGCTAACTGCCCAAACTGCATTCTGATTTACAAGTGTCATCGCGATTTAAAAAGTGTATCACTCTCTCCCTTAAACGATGCATCTAGGAATACACATGGCGGACAATTCGTGGGATTCACGATGGTGATGAAGTTACGTGACGGCAAAGACCAATAACGTGCCCCCGTCATGTATGTTTGTTTACCTATTTTGGCCAACCCCTGCCTCAAGGGGATGTATTCAATGTCAACTGTTCTGTATATTTCCCCTATACACGTTTATAATTGTTCATGTTATTCTAGTATGAGCAGCCACTTAGCTGCAGTCTCCCGGATCATAAATATTAAAGAAGCTGCAGTTGTGTGCTAAGCTATTGAAAGACTGCACATTAAACGAGTTTTGAAGCTATTTCTGTGCAACAGGCAGCTGCTAAAGCACGCACATGTGCAGAAAAGCTGCAGTTGGTACTAATCTAGTCGACAAGATGAAAGCATTTGTGTAAAGTTGCTTGTGAACCAACATATAACCTTGTTCTGTTAATTAGAAAAAGTGGTGATTTATTTCGGAGTTATGGTGTTATTAGTAGCACAATTCAATCAATGTTGAAAGGTACCATGCGTGGCGGCGTCAGCTGGTTTTTGCCACTTTTACAACAGCTAGCTTTATCTTATACCACCATGACGTCTTTGTGGGTTTATTTTTCTGCAATTGCCCTCAGTACTGAGATGAAATCTAACAATAAAGCCATAGATGATTGCCAGCACGATGTTTTTGTTTTCTAGGCATTTGTCTGACCACATATAAATGTTTATTCTTATTTGATGGCGAATTCTGATTGCCATCCATAAAGAAGTTTACATTAATGATTTGGGTTTATCATTTTATTTATATTTTGAATAAGAACATTGAACTATGTATCAGCGCGCGTATGCTTTCTGGAAGTTTAAATGAGTTACATAGCTGGTTTTATGCAGAACATGTACAATGAATTGACCATCACGGTAATGCGCTTACAAACTGCACAATGTACACACACAAATGGAAGTTGTGGCACTGGTCCTATATTTGATTCATAAATTTCCACAAGAGACCGTACGTTCATGTTATAATAAACGTGCGAAGATGAAGTTAATATTTCAATTCCGATGGCTGTAGAACATATTTACTTCGGTAGAAGTATGTGAGGACCATTAATTGAAGAAGGTTTTCGTGAAATATCGAATATTGTGTAAACTTTGATCCTGAAGACTGATATGTTGTTAGGAGATAAACGAAATGGGGAGCCTTGTGACATCAACTTGCAGGAATGCCTATGAACATTTATTCCAAAAATAGCTAGCTCACGACACAACCGTGTAGACAGTCACTCATTGTAATCACTGCATGCAAGGACAGAAATGGTACAATTACCTTGCAGTAATATTGTTTTGTAGAAGTCGGCATGTTGGGATCATTCTTATGTTATCATCGACGTGGCGAACGACATGATTAATCTGTATATGATTAACATCAAAATTTCCACTATAAAGTATTATTATTGAGACGTGAGCGATGTTGTTGATACACATCAGCGTTTGTTTTACGAATTTGTGGATAACATGACGGACGTTTATTACGCTGTGCGATATACACGAAGTTGTTTTTATATAAAACGCATTGGCTGACTAGCAGCAGTGATATATGTACCTTTGAGGGTTTTGCATCTTAACGAGCCTCCATCGCCTGAGGCAATGACTAATGACTTACATTTTAAAGTATATTTTGGAATTACTATTCTGGTGAAGGCAGACTTATTTTGCATATTGAGGAAACATTAAATTTACACTAATTTACGGTGCTTCTCGTGTCAGTTGTACTTGAATGAAACGCAAATTAGCTGATCTTTGACTAAAACTGATAACAGCAGATATCTAGATTTAGAACACGGACGAAGGGGTCATAATAAATGGTTGTAAACCAGAGATAACCTAATTGTCGGCGCTCTCTGGGCAGAGTATTGCTAGTCGGTCTCTCATGGCAGTAGTAATTACTCTTTTTTAGACACCTTGTATAGACTTTGCAATTTACTAAGATATCTCCAGAGATCAAGATATTATCAAAGAGATGATATAATATGAAGATAACTTTCCGCTAATCTGTTCACCGTGTTCGAATATTGCAGATTGACATCCTATCACTGAGCAGGACAATTTAACGGATATTCAGTAGTTGCGGTGACTATTTTTCTATTCTTGATTGGGCCTTGTTTTAACTTGTTTTGCAAAATCGAGTTGTATTTCAATTAAAAGGTTAATCTTATTTGGAAGGTAAAAACATTTAACTAGTTTTGATGTGTTGGTCGCATTATCATACGGTGGAAGCTGAAATGACCCCGTTTCTGTTTGTGATGCACTGCCTATTCTATAATTATGTTAACTCGGTGTTGGGGTCATATTCAAATGAATGAATATGCTGTTTTATAGGGCCTGCTGATACCGCTTTCGTTAATAGCTGAAGCAAGTGTCGCATTTAGTACCCTTCTTTACTGCTCCACATGACTGCCCATCTCGCTTGTTGCTACAGGAAATATCGTGTAATTTCGTGTTATAGACACAAGTGTAATCTGGCTACGACTATTGACGTCCCAATAAGAAGTCGCAATTCCGGATGGCTTTAATTGATATAAACACTTCACATGTTGCCTCTGATTACCTAACATTTTAAGAGATGCGTGTTTTTTTATCCGCTTATGAGAGCAAAGAACTATAATGCGGCTGGTACAAAGACCAGGAGAAGATAATGCTCGATTTGTGATGTGTACTACTGGGGTTTAATGCATCCATCCGCATCGGACACATGTAATAACGGATATATGGATTAATACGGGAGTAGAAAATAGGATGGATTTATCAATAGATATGGCGCGCTTGCCACTGATATGCTGGCACTACAGCCGACTCGAAGCATAACAGCATTAAACTCAAGCATTGTATGCGGAATGCACCGGGACGGTTTTTGATAATACTTCGTTTTTGGGGATGAAACCTGAGCACAAATTAGTTAATTTGGCGAGTTCAATCTCTTTAGCAAGTAGTATAACGCGGCAGTATAATGTTTATAGTTTGCTCACAAAAGCACTCCAATACTGCGTGGCTTAATAACCTTTCACACGTTGAGTGTCAGAATTACATGCAGTAAGACTGGTCTGTCCTCTGATCTTCCCGAATAAGTACACACGGCTAGGTATCTACTTTATTGGCGACATCAATGACTGGTGTTTCACCATTTCACTAATACCTAACCTCGGCATTTCGATTAGTTAAGCGGCTGTATTTTGATATGGTATTAATATGTCACAGAGTTATCGAGCGCCAGCTCTACAAAGCATCAAATTTCATCATACATTATAATAATTTATATATATATTTATTGATTTAACGCTGATTGATACACTTCATGTCCATGTTGGCATGCATTCTAACATGCAGAAGTGATGGAGCATATGTTGATCATAGGTAAATTGCCCTTGCATGGCTTGTGTTCCGGGTTGGTGCACGGTGATTTTTAAGAGAGTGACATGTTTTCTTAAGAACTCTAGTGACGATGCACTTTGCGTGTCGTTATGTTCAGTTAGGTTCGCAGATTAGTCTCAAATATAGCAATGTTTTTACCCATAGGTTGACATTTGTAGTTTTTATCCCTCAACCCAAGCGCACGTGTTGATAGTGTGCTCGTAGAAGCAGTGATGAGTATGCTTGCAAAACATTGTCGGCCAGCATTAATGGTCTATGATGAAGCGTAGCTTTTCTCTATTAGGAATAGATTATGGGAACTGTGAATGATGCATTCATTCTTAGCTGTGACTATGTATGAGCCACCAATGACACTTACGGGCATCTGTTATCATGGCTTCACATTCCCGCAATAATCGTATTCAGTTAATAAATATTACTGATGTCAATGCAAGCCGAGTGGAAGATAAAGTCAACACACAAACGACTGCGGCTAGTATTATCGATCCTACCGATGTCATGATGTTTCTTTTCACATACTTGATGACTACTAATGCATTGTGCATGATTTTGACGTACAGGTGCGGTATATTGTCCAAATACATTGGTTGTTCAGAATAATGATATTTCAGCCATTGTATTCGGCTTGAAAAGCCGACCCGATGTCGCCTGTCAAATAGCATTGTTTGTAACCTTCAGGATTGCTGCATATGGACTGCAACTTAGTATCACTCAGTACCACAGTAACATACCAAAATGCTGGGTGGTTGCTGTGCATAGTAATAAGTGAGCATGAGCATGAAGTGCATGTTTTATGTTATGTAAGTATTATATTATTCTTCCTGACGTGGTAAACAATTGCTCTGCTAATATCATGGCGACGCAAAAAAGTCGCTAAGACCAATGACTTTGCAACCAAAATGTATATTGCGGCAACATATAGTTATGACAAAGTGAAAATTTTCATTCCAAAAGAAATCATTAAATTTAAATATTCTGTCACGCATGACAAACGGATATGTATTTAAAATATGCAGTCAATTGAATATTGTATCTGGGTCGATATGATTTAACCTTAATATACAAATGTTCATCGGTGGGCAATTTACTTTTCCTTTACATTTTCCTCATTTCTCGTGTTTCTTTAGCCCCCTTATATCAAATTGTGCACAAGTCTATTTGCATTGTTTGGCTGAATCACTATGTTTATTCTAAAACTTAGCTAATCTATTTCCTGTATAATTTGTTACTGCTCTTGAAATCGTGACTTTGTCGAAGCGAGATATAATAACGGACACTGAAGCGTTAGCTGGTAACCAATGCTACATTATTTGAAGATGATTTATCAGTTAAATGGGGTAAAATGGTAGTTGGTAGAGATACAAGCAGTGCCTATCAGAGTTTATACTTGACCAAATAACTGTTAACGGTTTACAAATGAGCGACATTTTGGTGGTCAATAGTATCTAAGGAAATATTCGCCTGTTTTATATTTGGCAATTTATTGCTGCAGCGAATCATCTAAAATAATGATTATTAGTTTATAAACATGAATCAGTGCATATGTGTACACATGTGAAACAGTGATATGTAACCAACAATAAGAGCATAGGATGCCCAGTACTTGTGTACGCCATTTGTGTTCATTTGCGTAATCTGCCTCTTGTGACCTGTTCCGCACTAAATAATCCGTTACCTCAATGCACAAGAACTGCGAGCGAATGTCGAAAGCTAAAGAGTATGAATCTCACGCTGAAGATCCTGCAGATTGCATGTGTGGTGGTTGATGT
>JAXDRA010001309.1:0-25000 GCA_034190875.2 Urechis unicinctus
TAAAGAACTTGACAACCGATTCAAGCGGTATTTGCTGATCTGTTAACGAAGATATTTTCTTTATTGTTTTAAGGCGCTTCTTGTCATCAACGCATGATTCGGATGAGGAACATTATGACGATATCATCATGTCACAGATAATCACGAGCTATTGATTGTATTATTTGTTAATAAAATCGACAAAAACGGGTATATATAATCTATATATATATATATATATATATATATATATATATATATATATATATATATATATATATATATATATATATATATATATATCTATATATATATATATATATATATATATATATATATATATCAATGTTCAAAGTTAACCAGTTGGTCACTATTTTTATATATCTGATATAAGCAATATCATGTGATGTTATTAGAATGAAGCAGCCAACAAAATAGATAAATTTATCCATATCTTAGACGGAATTGAATTCAAACAAATGCCCGTTCAATTTAACCATGTAGAATTTTCATGGTTAGATTACCAAATAATACCCGTTTCCTATTACAAAGCGTATTGATTTGTCAATAACAAGGTAGAGTAAAGGTCAATGTAGTGAAAATGGTTAATCTTTTCAAACTAATCCTTCGGAATTTGTTTTCCTTTACATAAATCACCACCGCAACATTGCCGATATCTATTCAATCCATGTTTCCAAACTGGAGCTGAATAACCAATAATTGTTATGATAAGCCACAGACTCACAACAATAGACTGCTCAAAGGTAAGAAAACCAAGGACCAAAACGAGCCACCATTGGTTAATACACTTCATCAGAGGCCAACCAGTTAGGAAAAATGGAATCCACCATACATTCGCAAAAGCGAGTTCGATCTGAATTACAAAGCGGAATCATAACGTACAGCAAATACAACCCCCGGCCGGTAACCAATGACGTCAGTGATGGTGATAATTGATTCATTGGGCAAGACGCAGGTTCAAAATATCAAGCAATAATTTTGTTATATATGGGTATTGTGAACTGAGTTTCAACTGACCTGAAACCCTCTAAGTTTGGTCCGATATGAGTTGAATTTGTTAATTAATCAAGCCACCTGCTGCAGGTGTAGATGAATATGGACAAAAAGGGATATATTTCTGTAAGTACAGGGACAAGGGTAATGGGGAAATGTGTTGTCATGATATAAGCAGGATTTATTTGAAAGCACCCGGTTTGTTCTGCAATATTCTGTCTAATATTATCTGTGTGTACCACAGCATTGCCGTCAGTTGCAGTACATAATTTAGAATGAAGTTCCCTAATAAATACGTAATGCTGAAGACATTCAATACTATTTGGGACTTACATTATTAAAACGGCCATCGAACAACGCAATATCGGAACATGAGCGGAACGGATTTATATATGGTTATTTATCTGGCCTTTTATTATTATAGCCTTGGCAGCTGCTAACATTTCTTTACACAGACCCTTGATTTATTATCCGGGTCATTAATGCATTGACGTTATAAAACAAATATTTTCGACATTCCCTTAACACATACCGGCGGCAGTTGCCCATCACTAACGGTTTGTGTATCACGCTTCTAAACGGGAACGTTTAGGCTAAATTCAACTCAAATTGATTCAATGTTTAGTTGTCATGTAATACCGAGGATTTTTCCTTTAGATTATAATAGTAGCGCACTCTAAACGATCACTCAAAACAGAAACCACAATATTGTGACCTTTAAGGCAGCAATTGTAACAGTGCAAGCATATACAAAAGCCTTATACTTTTGAGTCACAATTCGAGACGCTTTCGTAAAATTAAATACATCTCTAAACTACTAGAATAATTGCTTCAAATGAAGCATAATTGGCAAACAATTTAGATTAAGTATCATATATTTATATTTTAATGATGCTCTGAGACAACCTCTGACAATTGCATTTCTATATTTTTCTGATATTCGAATGCATAATCGATTACTGTTCAGTGGTCGGTATTAATTGTTAATAAGCATAAACGTGTCCAACCATTTGCTCATCACAAGAAAAACGGAAAAACACCCATTAGGGTGGGTAGTTTGGAGAATCGCTGTTATGGTGAATGTTGTGTCATGATCGACAAATAAAGAAGAGTGAACAGCGATCATGTCGAACAGCCAAACTAGAGGAGAAATAAAACCACGTCTGAACAGGTACGGTGCATTATTGGGTGCTTCAGCCGGTTCACAATTTTGTGTGGGTCGATATCGTTCTATAAATCGCAAACAATGTAGTTCATATTTTGACACAAATCCACTTTAATCCTTAGTCGATTATTGACGAAAAACTCTACTAGGTCTGCCGTTCTCAGGACGTCAGTAAACAGTTTAGCTGTTCAGGATCCAATCTTGTGTTGCTTCTGCTGGCTGACGAAGGTTAATCACCCATCCAGGAGCCTATATAACCGAACCCGAATTAATGTCACCGAATGCTATATTATACGCTTGGCCCATGCATAACGCTCACTGCGCAATTAATGTATATTTAAATGATGTCACCTTAAACCAACAGTATAACTTCCCAATAATATTTTCAGGTACTATCGTTCGGCGCATTGCTGGGGGGCATGCGCAGCTTTTATCGATTAGCTTAAAAATCAGACTTGCTTGTAAGAATAACATGTTTTACAGAAATGAATATAAAACATATATAAAATTATCATCTACCATTTTGTGCATTGCGGCTCTAAATTTGTTCAAGCTTATTAACCGAAAGAATTTGCTATTACATTATATAATCCTAAGTCACCGTACTGCTTTGAACAGACGGATATGTCCTCAAAATTATATAAGCATGTAAGGTCTCAACATGTTATGTAGTGGCAGAACAAATAAAATGCTATGGCAGCTATTAACATGCGCGCGTCCGGCTTTAGTTGCTAGGCAAGTCTTCAAATGATAGCGATTACATGGAGGACAATATACATTAAGTCACCGGTAGCGCATCAACATTAACCCTGATTCAAACCACACATGGCATCAGCTACTGCGAAATATAGAAGACGCTCCCGTACGATATACACAACATGCGCATAACAGCCAGGTATTATAAATATATATTTGATCAATTACCAAGTTATGCTAACTATTTCGACTGTCATCCCGCACCTTCCGGCAAATAATGCATTTCGTACTATATATCCATATAAGACAAGTAAGTGGCCATATCTTAGTAACCGGGAGATACTTCCGGGTAAATATGTTTGTGAAGCACAGCGACAAAGCTGTATGTCGTCGATTTAAAGCAAGTGCTTGAGTTACTGCCCACACAAGACAAATAAGAATTAAAGATTTAAGACTCGAATATTTCTCTAACAAAACAAACCTGCGACTTCGATTTGTAAACAATGTCGGTCATGTGGTTGCTTATACACTTACGAACTAAAATAATTGTAACTGCCTGTTTCATTCTTATAGCTCAAATTTAAAACGAGCTATCTTAACATTCTTAGCAAATTGAATTGGCCTTTCTAAGTTACTATTCGGATTATTTTGTTTCAATAAATTTATTGCCATATTAAATATTTATTTACCTTGGTTGTTAAGTAACATCATTTACCTTATGAGAGCAATCAGAAAAATGTTTGCTTCTGGTCGAACTCTTGCGTTCACGTTTGCGTTTTTCTCTCAGGTTTATTATTTGTCAAGTAGCTGGAACGGCTCATTCGAACTAGTGCATGCAATAAATTAATAAGTCCATGTCGTGTTGAGGCGTAACAACAATACATCAACGAGTCTCAATCGATTCGACACTATCAGCAGGGGAAATGCATCCTTTTTGCTCTGCTTCTTAGGAATTTGTGTCTATGGTGATCAATTATATATATATATATATGTCTGCGCATTTGTTGGCCATTAGGACTATATCTAGGCTAATTGATGTCATCTATCTATTCTGTTAGATTGTATTAGGGGTAAATTTGGCATGCCATACTCGCCTTGGTGTCGCAGGAGAAACAGCAAAACAGTAACTCGTTGTCCGTATCGCTATTGGTGCACTACTCGGTGCATCTACCAATGATTGTTCTCGTTATAGGAAATCCAAACAAAATCACAGTGTGCATATAAAACCAAGTGGAGAAATTCCTTTTGCTTCATTTGCAGTCGCAATGATATGGGTGCCCTCAAGTGCTGAGCAACCACTGTTCCATGTTATTAGAAGCTGAAACGGAATAGAGGACTGCCCGGTAGGTACGAATGGGAAATCTGACCTAGTTCGCAGTCAACTGCGAATAATCCGTCGCAGTCTTTTCAGTAAATATCAAAATAATTAAAATAGCTGAAGACTCCTTTATTGGATAATGATGTGGCCGGGTGTGTAAGTCGCTGCTACTAGAGATCATTATCCTAAAACCATCATGTTGTTAGTAGGACTTACTGAGTATTCGAGGTATTGGGTATCACCATTGTCATATATACACAAGCACGACATATAGTGTATTGTTCAGCTGCACAAAGCTGCCTCATCATAGCGTCTGAATGCCAAGGTCCGAGATTTCGATTGCATATGCATGCAGTTTGATAAAGCTTAGCAGCTATTTTTTAATGCTTAAAATGCATACATGGTAAGTGCATAACTGGTGTGCATTATGTCGTTTTAGGTCAATGAAACAGTGTTTAGGACTGATAAGACAGAACACGCTGATGTAGAAAAAAGAAGCAACACGTGCGCTGCTGGAGTTTAACTCATTCAAAACTCGGACACACAAAAGCTATTGCATATTCTAGGGTTATCCCAAGGTATAATATATAACACCATCTTGCATCAAGTTGCAACTTGACTAAATCATACAAACCACTGTCAGTCAAATGTTAGATAGGAATTTGTAATTTTGCATCTGTGTCCTGATGGTGTTATCACAGAACAATGTACCCTTCGTTCAGAATTGATTGACGACGAAAAAGCCCAGCGTAAGTCGATTTGATTGTTATGTGGGTGATGTATGGTTTGAGCAGCAGTACACAAATCAATTTCTGGTTGGAAGCTTGATCACCGGCAGCGCTGAAATCCACTTATCAGCCTCATAAAATCAGTTAAGCCTCAAAGAACTGAATGATTGTTTCACTCTTCGTGTAAATTCGAGTTGCATTATTTAATGAGAAAAGTATTCACAATGAAATTGATTGCCTATATCTTGCAATTATTTGTTTTTCCATGTCATGTACGTTGACAGAAGAACCACCACAAAATGTCATATCTAGGTTAATGTTGAATTTCCAGCCGCTAGAACGCTAAATAGGGCTAAAATAATTCTGGAATATGCAGTGTGTGTATTGCAAAATCGAGAAAAGTTTTGCTTCATTCCTGAGTGAATATCCTGTTTTTTCTTGACTGCTTCTATTCCTTAATCAATTATCAATTGTAAGACGATGTTTGAGTTCACGTGTTCCGTGTAGCATTCCTATGTAATTGTAAACTGCTTTCTTTGTACTGCATTATCATTTTCATGCAGCATTGTTAGGATGATCAAATTTCCTCCACTAGGCATTATATAAAAGACCTTGCGTCCTTCATCGCTGACATTGCCGATATAAAACGTAACATAAAGTGTTCCGCTTCGTAAATTTGCTGTATTGTTTCGGATCAAATCAATTCAATAACTCGAATGAACCATTAAAAAAGTAAATTATTCCAAATGAATTTCTACCTTATTTGAAAGCCATAGCAGTACAACGATAAAACATTTTATACCAGAAGAAGCAGTGTTAAAGTCTTCCAGTATGACGTCGCCGTTCTTTACCATTGATATCTGTCTTTGATGAATGCAGTTGGGCTAATAATATGGCGTTTTCTAGTTCCACTAAACCTATCTTTCATGTTGTACTAGATGGTTTAGGACCAAATGATGACACGAATATATTCTCAATGCGCATCAACATTGACTGATAAGCCTGCCTCGTGCAATATACCACTCTATAAAATCGTCTATCATCGAAAGCAGATTAGGGGAATTTATTTTTAGGTACGATGTTAAGAAATAGCTAATAACTTGCATTGTTGCTGATGAAAGCTCCAGTATGACCGGCTGTATCATGCTGTAGATATCGTTAACTGGATGTTCTGTCCAAGCAGAGCTGTCTCCAGACAGTGAAACGTCTATAAACAAAACCTCGATGAGGTACAGATTGTCGCTTTATCACATAGGTGATGCAGTAGTGTGGTGAGAATCCTGAGCTCCATTGTAATGCTATCTCTTATGTAAAGGGAGCTGCACGGACAAATTAATTGCTGCCAAACATTTATTTATGCAGCTAAAAAAATATGTACAAGCTACGTTTTTGAATATTTTGATAATCAATATGCCTTAAAGTTAAGGTACAGATATCGCCATTAAATTACAAAGCGGGAATACAATGTGTGATGCATGTTCATGGCATTAGCATTGTGGGAAAGAAGTTATTGTGGCTGAATGAAACGCTATCTTTTCATCTGTCAGTCTACCGTCTAATGGTCATTATTGCAATTAACGAATCAAGAGGACTACTCATCCAGATAAGTAAATTCAAGGACATGTTTATCGACTGATTGTTATATGCAACAACTATTGTTGCCACATTGGATCGAAATAACCATCAACGGTTGTGAAAAACCACTGAAGTAAGTGTGTTTTAAACTAAATCGTAAAATTGATAGATATTTGCTGGGGATTGTACACGTGAATTACATTCTTCTAAAATGGAAATATCCACACCAAACGCTTCTAGCAAAGACTGCGCCGTATCGTTCGTTGTCAGAGCAACTACACTGAATAATAATCACCTTCAGGTCAGTTATAGAAGCTCTTAATGATTCCTTTTTAGAGATATCATGCGCTAATGGAACGTATTACTACCTCATATATAAGAAGCGATCACGTGATAATCAGTTTGATAATACATTTGAAATCCCCTCTTGTAACAAAAATGTCAATTCGTTTTGAGCGATGTTTACATCGGACGCAGATTCCCATTCTTTCAGCATTCTTTCAGCATTTACTATACTTTACCAGCATAATGTGTCATGGTCTTAACGATTGCAACACATAAACAAGTGCTCCATCACACAAAAGACTCCATTTACATGTTAAACATTGTTTACACTTTCCAATTGTTACACCCACCCCAGACTATACATTCTAACTATTTAAATCATCTTCTCACAGACTTTCCACGCGCATGACGTCATATGGATCAAACGCCTAGCGCTTGTTTATGTCCAGGCACGTCCACGATTAAAGCTACTACATCTTACAGTTCCTCATTCAACAATGTATCATGTCATACCATATGATTCTCCACCCCTTTCATATTTGCTTACATGCTCAAGTCCATTACTAGTCTCGTGTAGACAACGTCATTATCAACTGGTGTGGGCTTATTACATGATCAAAGACTTTTAACTAAAATGGCAAACTGCAAATACATTCTTAATGCATTATTATTCCCAATTATTGTGTTAAGGATCATTACCTTTTTTCCTCATTGTTATTTTCGTGTATTTCTATCGAACATACTAATTACCTTTAAACCCTCCTGCTATCAACAACACAGGTAAACTTGATAAACTTCAAAAACATTCTTAATCTCAATTGTTATTCGCAATAATTAAAATTAATCTCAGTAGCAGACTTCACAGATATTCTTTACTCAATCATTATTTGCATCTATAACAGCTTATTTGCATTGTTACAACCTAAATCCTACCTAACCTCCACAATAATAATCAACACCCATTGTTATTCTCAATAATGAACTTTCACTTGACATCTTGACCAATACAATACCCAACTTCAATCACTTTCTTCACTCCTAGTATCTTCAGGTTACACAGGTCCAAACACAATACATGATCACCTGATATCGGCGTGGGGAGCAAGGAGGATGGGGAGGGAATGGGGGACTTGGGTATAACGTATTCATTTGTCATCCGGTGGTTTCTGTGCGCATAATACTACTCGTACATACTTGACGCGCTTTGTAAAGCCCATACGGAACACAAATGATCAGCCAATTAACCAGTATTGTAGATGGATTGAATGCAGCGAATGATTGCGTGGACCCATGCATGGCATTCCATTGCACCAACTGTACGAACAAATTTCGAAATAGGGACCTGTGTGGAGATATATAAACAAGACACATTTCTGTTTGTAATATAATGAGACAGTGTAATCTATTCCTGTCCCGATATGGTAGGCGTCCGCCAAATATTTACTTCGACAGAGATGCGACTAAGTATCAATTGAATACCAAAGCTGACGACGTGAAACACAAAGCCGCCGGCAATTAATTTTCCTGGTTGAATGTTATGCACTTGTTTCTGCGTTCCCCAGCTGCTACAGTAATCGCTTCTTGCAGTAATCAATCAACTGACATAGCCGAATAAAACTTGGCAGGGTACAATCTAGTAAATCGCTGCCGCCGTTCTCATTCGAATCGAATATTAATTTTTTAATAACAGACCGAAGTTAATAATAATACTCTTAAAAATCTTATCTCTTGGGATATATTTCCCGTAACGAAACCACACGACTACTAGTGGTTGATATCAAATCAATTCATTCGACCCATTCGGAGCTGCAAACTGTTGTGATAAACCGCTGACCAACAACAAGTTCCAACATAAGAGCTCATACGTAAGCGTACTTTAGCTTGAAACAAAACAGCTCTTCATCATCTGCGGAAACCGGGTACCTTCTCTTGCCCAGTGGACTGAATAATGAATGTCTCCGGGAATCATAACAATGAGATAAATTTGTATAACAACACAGATACTTCACTTGCAATATAAGCTGACTGCCCCGCGGGTAACTAATGGCGTCAGCAATGGTGCTCATTTCATCATTATGCAAGATTTCAATTTTCAGGCAATGCGTATTACGTTTCTGATGGGTATGATGACCTGAGTTCATACTGACTAGCGATCCGTCCTATACTACCACGAAGGGGGTTCTTTGAGTATAGTTTCCTATGCTTTGGAATATCAATCTACCCCAACAGGGATACCATGACCGAATGGTCGTCATATCAGCTTTAACACACACACATATATATATATATATATATATATATATATATATATATATATATATATATATATATATATATATATATATATATATATATATAGAGATATAGATATATATATATATATATATATATATATATATATATATATATCTCTATATATATCTCTCTATCTATATATATATATATATCTATATATATATATATCTATATCTATATATCTCTATATATATATATATATATATATATCTATATATATATATATATATATATATATATATATATATATACTGACCTGGGGTTTTTATCACCAGCCTGGTACATCACTATCCTGGTGTTCTCCTAACATGGCATATTTTTTGTTTGGACGGGTACTATCTGTTAAGGACGGGTAACATCTCCTGGTCACCCGTCCTGACACGTCCTCATGACGGGCGGCTATTTTTGTTAATTTCCAGTCCTGGATTAGTGTTCAGCCCTTTGTGTCGTTATAAATTTTATTTGTGTAACATAATGTGCACATAATGTGATATATATCTTTGTTTCTTCTGATTATACATAACATTTCGGTTGGTTAAAAATTATTGGTTCGCTCTGCTGCAGATAACAAGGGATCCTTAACAACTTGGACGTCTTCCCCAGCCCTTGTGACGACTGTTGCAAATCAATCAATGAATCGATGGTATAGGATTGTGTCCATAGCAAATGTGGAGTGGGGAAGGCAGAGAACATTAAAGTTTTATCTACCTGTAATTTGCGTATTACGAGGCTTTGATTGAACATGTAACAGGCTCAATTGGATTTGGCCAAAGCTACAGAGGTTTATTTTTGGACACCGTTTGATGTGTTTCGCAGAGAGAAAAATTGGCTGCATGCTCACTTTTATGATGCTGTCATTCGCTAATGCGAACAAACATCGCATTTTCTGTCATTTGCATAATATCATCGCATTACTCAATAGAGGGTACTAGTTCATTTTTGCATGTCTCGGTGCACACTCTTTCAATATTAACAATAGCTATAATGTGTTAATATTCTAATATATGAGGAAATCATAGTGTATTCGTTACTGTATACGGTCACCAATATTTGCCGGCTGTGCAAATCATAAAGTGATTAGAACCTCAGCCTTGACCTTCATTCACTAGGGAAATCAGAGCGACAGTAATACAATCACCATAAGCCGGACACTTCAGTAGGGGGCACCTTGGTTATCGGTGAGCGACGCAAAGGGGATCGTACGCGTTCCACGGTGGACGAGAGAGTCTCCGTGGAACACACATGTCATCCTACCTGCTAAATTTCCATTATAAAAAGGTGGTGTCTAGACACCAGCCGCATCATTATTATGCGTAAGGACTGAATGTGCATCAAACCATTACTCTAGAGTCTAATAAGAAAAACCAAGGCGTGAGGCACGAATAGAACTGGAGGTGAAATTGACAATGATGATAAAGATTAATAGTTATAAACGACCAAAACACGAGTTGGAAGACCACAGTGCTGCATTAAGCATGAGTGCGTGGTAACTAGGCTTTTAAATTGCTCCAGTGTTACCAATTTTTTTGTCCAGCTGAAGTGTTAAAATATTTGTCGCATTTCATCTCCCTTGTGACTTCGCAAGAATCAAACTTTAGTGTTTATACTTGATATAGACCCGAGTAACATTTACGTTGAAATTTTTTTAGTCATATTTACTGTCATGTATACCATGACACCAAACTCATTTGCATTAATATCATTCTCGCTTGTGACTATTGCATACAGCTAAGGACACTTCTAACGATGGTACTGCCTGAACATAACGTGCCTTGAGTTCAGTTAACTTTGCATCTATTTTCATTGCTGCAGACTCAATAATCAGGCTCTGTCATGTAAATCCATAGCCTCTGTACATAATGAGCTACAGCGCAAGCAATACACAAACGCATGCGCTTGTGAGAGGGTCATTGATAAATAGCCTCATAAAATCCAAGTGAATTTTATTAACTTAGAATCCCAGCAGTAAATAGTTTTTGCGCTGTACCAGACGAAAGGAACATTAGATATCTAAATATATGTTAATCGTGGATGGATTAAGTTGTAAATTGCATCGCAAACATATTACAGAGGGACTTGGTACACATGCGAGAATTTTAGAGATGACCTCCTCACCTCTTTAGAAATGCCACGAGCTGCATAAGATTGTGAAGACAACACCGTCACCGCATTTTATCCAATAATGTAAATAGAAATATATATTAGCCTTAGAAAAAAAGCAACATTGGTGTAGTTCTAATCGCCTTGTCAATTATCCATTTTTTGTTCATATCACAAGCACACTTGCTAAGCAATCATTGTATTGTTTGCGCGTCGTTGCGATCAGTGATAGTACCAACCTTAAAATAAGGTCCGTCGCTGCCAAAATATTGAAGAAGCAAATGCCATATTAATAGGTCATTTCGAAAAGATCGCTTCAGCATAATAACGGGGTATTGCGGGCGCCTTAGTTACAAGAAGACCCAACGCTTGTTTGTCAAGAGGACCAATAAACACGGTAACTTTACCCAACCCTGGTTGTCGATACTGAATAAATTGATTGTATAAGACATACTTCCAACATTTATTCCTTGCTTACATTTAGTATCTGTCTCATGCGGCGTATGTCAAAGCCCATCATTGTAATTTGCACTGATGGAAAAACTTCGCCTTAATCACAACAGTGGTAACACAATATACAAAAACTAAGGCTACACAATATATCATATCAATGGTGACACAATATATCGCAATAATAGTAAACCGACATGCTACAAAAAAGATTACACTACATGCCACAACAATAGTTACATGATAAATCACAGGAATGGTGACACGATATACCACAACAATGGTTGCAAGATATGCCACACCAATGGTGACACGATATACCACAACAATGGTTGCAAGATATGCAACAACAATGGTTACACAATATATCACAACAATGGTTACATGATAAACCACAACAATGGTAGCACGATATGTCACAATAATGGTTACACGATGTGCCACAACAAAGATTACGATATACCACAACAAAGGTTACACAATCTATCACAGCATTGGTTACACGATATTCCACAACAATGGTTACAAGATGTGCCACAAAGGTAGATACATTATATATCCTGAATTTGAGCAGATCGGTAATATCCCCCATCAGCAGGATAAGGATGGTCCATATCAATGTCTAAAACCAGACGTCAAAGCTATATTGCTAGTCAGAAGAATGTTGATTTATGATTGCCTGGCAGTGAGCAAGTCTGCTGCGGAAGAGGTCGATTATTGCACGGTTTGCTGTACGGTGATGCTGTCACCATGACGATTGTATCCGCGTAAATTACGATGCTCAGCTAAAAAGCACAAGGATCGGCCGAACTGGATAATGTTCAATATATGGTATATACTTAATTGAATATCAGTCTATTTGCGTCACACTTGCGATCATGTGAGTTAATGGAGTTGTTGCGCATATTGTTGCGTGGCTTTGTATTTAGGAGAAAAAATGAACAAACGCCTAATACTTGCTCATTGTCATTTTAAAAGAAATGAGGAAATTCGTTGCTGGTTTTCCGATTTCCCTCGTCATGGTTTATAAGACAGGTATTGCGTTTGACAGACAGTTTGTTGAAAGGATTTGATTGAAGATGAATCCTAATTACAGGTAAAACCTGGGCGTATTGCTCAGCGGTCAGGGTGCAAATCACGAATCCTGATTATCAACTCGTCTTGCATTTTTGAAGAAGTTATATATAAGGTGTGTGCATTAACTTGCCATCAAAGATTGCAATACGATTGAGACGTATGGTACGCGTCCAGGTATTCATTATTTGCAACTCTGAATGCAGATTGATGTAACTAGGTTGTAGGATCATATTTGTTTGTGTCTTGCATGATTTGCAATTTGTAACGCAGATTAATATGATTATGCTTCTGATCATGTGTTGTATTCCTGCAATACTCTTCATAATTATTTGTTATTATTTATTATGCATTATATTAAGCTACGTGTTCATTTTGGTGCATAAATATCGAAACCATGAAAGTCATGTACCATAATCATAACGGGAGCCAAGTTAGAGACAATATTTGAAAAGTGGCATAAATTGGTTGAGATATCTATGAATAAGAGCGAGTTATGGAATCGTGTAAATTGTCTTGTCTGGTAAGCTACATTGTCGCCTTCCCGCTGCCTTCACTGTGTACCGCCCCAAATTATAGCCACAAGGTTTTGTCCCAGGATGATCTGCATGCACCTCGTTATTGTTTAGGGAAAATATACCTTTATCATATCGAGTAAGTACAACAGCACCATAGCGTATCGGAAAAGGCCGTTTAAACGTATTAAAAACCCTTATGTGCCGTATAACAAAATTGGAATTGTACAATGACATTAGTTGCTACAGTCATGCAATTCATTGACCAATGTACATGAGCCAGAGTAGGGAAAGAAAATCAGTGCGTGTGTGCCTTCCACATGCTAACAAAATAAACTATCGGCTTTGATGCATTGATAACAACCAGTAGACAGTCGGATGCTTACATTGCCCCTTTTTCTAGTTAGCCACGAGTAAATTAACTTTGGAAATATGAATAATAGATACCATGTCAGCTTGATGAAAGCAGAAATAAAATTATTACCATTTGGTATTATCATTCTACAATTTGTGGACCTTAGAGGTATTATTAAGCGCTGTACATTTGATCCCAATTGCTATCAATGGTTGCAGGGTCTTTAGTAAGCATAACGTGTTTCAGCTCTTCTCCGACTGATAGGAGTTGCATACGAAGTGAAGATGGTGGAGTGGTGAATGATGACGTGTGTGGCAAAAGGGCAACCCAATTTCAATCTGCGTTTGGATTAATAATAAAGCTGTACTGCCTAACCTCATCTTCGGTAGAGGGCTAATGCTTCTAGAAATAATAATCGAAATCGGTAAAATTCAGGGAAAGTCATTCCATTCTCCATACAGAACAGAGTTATATAGTAGGATGGATACTGCGGAAACTACTCAATGTGTTTTTATGGATCTTGTCGGTACTGATTTAGTTTCTTTCTCTGACCAACATTGTGTAATTTCAAAATTTAATCACACCTAGCTAAAGAAATGAAATGGTTACGGGTTATATAATTGGTCTATGAAGCAGCATTTGACATGTGCATGTAACCAGCATTATAAAGGTACGAAGCTGCTTTTGGGGCATTAATATTGAACCATGCAAAGCATTACTGCAACACTAAGCACGTATTTGCCAAAGTCATTTACCTTAAATGAAACTTTGCTTACTTCCCTGTAGACAACGACAAGTCAATAATTGACTATCGGTTTTTTGCGTTCACAATAAGACCATCGTTGATGCATACCGGTAATGTCAGTTCACTATTAAAATGGTGATATGATAACCATTAGGAGTGGTTTTAATTTGACAGTCACACCAACAGAAAATACGCTGCCTTGTACCTATTTATTGTACCAATCACAGCTATACAAAATAAAATTATTCCCCTTCTATTCAATCACCCGGAAATACGCCCCTTTTACGTTCCATGCGCGACTCACAAGAAGCTTGTATCTGACAAGTTAGCTTTGATGATAGAACCCATGCAGTTGCTATCAACCGCTCGCCCACGACAAACGAAAACACCAGAGCTAACAAGGAAGTGAAATCTGAGAGAGGATCCCATTATCGTACTCTTTACTTAGGACGCATTCTGATATATCCTACCACATGATTGCGAGAATTGAAGCCTAGCAATTAGGCGCAATGCTTGTTTGAATTGGAAACCTTGAATAACAGTGTTATGAAACAAAATCCAGACACATAACCATCAATATGTTTGCTTATATATATTGATAACCAACATCATTAACATTAATCTATTACTGCGCATTGTTTTTATTGGATCTGATAGTATTGTTATATCAGCTGGGTCTGACCAGTCATCTGTTATATCTAGGCCTGATATAGGCTCCGCCAAATGGCACACAATAAGTCACCTACTGAGGCTGCCTTTGAATATTGACAGATGCGGATCATATGTATTGTTATCATACGAGACTCACACCTCAATGGTATATTCAAAATTCTGGTTCCCATTTATGTAAGGGTTCAATACAAGACGTAGACTGTCTGAAATGAGAAATTTCAAACTAGAAATAAGCAAGACGTTTTCCAAACCAGGGTAACATAGCGGATGAGAATACAACAATACAGCAACATTCGCATGATCCGTTATTTTCATGATGCATATCAAAGTGTTTTAATTTGCCCTTTAAACTTCCCCTCGCGACTTCCAAAATTCCAAAAAGTTCTTTCTTTAACCTAGCAATCAGTGTATTAATTTACTGATAAAATTTGTTATGGGCAGTTTTATAATCAAACAAGACAAGGTGAGCAAAAACCCAGATGCTTATTTTCATCTGTTACCAATTGCTGCAGCAAGCCAAGATTGATTGAATGGCATGACTGTATTTGATTCCAAATGAAGAAACCTGGAATATTACGGCACCCTAGGTATGATCAGTCGTATTTAGACATGGTCATAAAGAAAAACCTTCCATTAGAAAAAAGTGTAAGAACCAATGCCTACCTGAGAGATCGATGTTATTTCCAGTGAGATATGGTCTAATAAGCTCATGACAGGTATTGGATTATATATACTTAATTTTGTCTTCCTGCACTAGATTCCCCACTTGTAACCGTAAATCACACAATGGAATAGGTATGTAATAGCCCGTGGCGTCTTTCATGATGTCAAATGTGGCATCAGTTATCACTATCGATATTTATCATTAGTATATATATGTCATCACAGTGAGCAAAAGCAGTAATCTCTGGCATATGTATTGCGCATAACGCAAGGGGCTGTTATTTGTATTGCTTTTCCTTTTTCCCAATGCAAATATGTCTATGCTGCAGACTGTGTTATTTGTGCCCAAAACATCCTGTAGATCTTCCTGGGCCCAAATATATAGGCTATGAGCTAGTTTTAGGTGTCTAGATATCAGTAAACTTTGTATCGTTTTTTTCATTGCTCCAGATTCGTGTATTGTATATAGAATTTGTTGTGCTACTTTATCGCTGTATAGGTACGAAAAGAGATAATAAAAGAGATAATAATATATTTGACGTACCAAATTACGTAACAAGCCATATTACGCGGGTATATCAACTTAGGAAATATGCATTATAGAAGCACAGCTGTTTTATGGCTGGTTGATGAAAGCAGAAATAAAATCACGATTATGTGTTTATATTCTTCTGTATTCCTTGATCCCTGAGGGCAGTATTTATTTTGTGATTATACAACATCACTCACAGCATGATCACCAATATGGGACCTATTGTTTTCAACGAACTGCTGGCTCGCGTAAACACTGTCATAGGCATTATTCAATTGTATGTGTGCGTCTGTGCGACAAATCAATTTATTGATGCGGTTGTTATGAGCTATAAAGCCGCTTTGCTAATACCTTGGTCCAATGAGACCAACATGTGCTGTGACCAGTAAAGGCCCCGCACGACTGCCTACAGGCCGTTTACGGTTATGGAACCTTAGAGAGGTTCACGCACAGGACTGCATGACACGCCGTGCGGGCCCACACGGGCTGGCAGGGGTTTGGCCCCTATGGGGCCCGTAGACAGCCAATACACACCCTGGAAGCCTCCTGTGACCTAGGCATTACGCGATAGGCATTAAAGCTTGTTTCAGCTTGTATATATCTTTCACAACTATTGGTATTTGTTGGTATTATTGCTCACGAATGTTTTATCAAGACGCTTATCATTTGGCTCGAGCTTGTGATCATGGGAGTTAATTGATTCGTTACGCATGTTGTTGTGGGGGTTCATCGACATGACTTATTGATGGCTGTGTATGTCAAAGGAAAATGCACAAAAGCCATTGACATACTCTTTGTAATTTATAAAGTAATGAGTATATTCATTGATTGGTTTGCAGATTGTCTTTTTCATGGCACCATAGACTGGTATTGCTTTAGACAACCAGTTTGTTAGAAATCATCTGATTGATGATGAATCCTGTTAACGGATAACACCGTGACGTGTTGTTCTGCAGTGACGGTGAATATCATGAATTTTTGATTGTAAAGTAGTCGTTTTACCGTTTAGTTAATGACGAAGTTGCTCGCCTTCTTTAAAGGTTAACACATTATATGGCCTTCAAAAATCGCAATACGATTGTTATGTATGGTACTCGTACTGTTGTAAATTATTTGCAATATTGCTAGTAGATTAATACGGTTATGGCTGGGTTTGAGGATAATCTTTTGCAACCCCCATACTAATCACAGTAATTCGTTGTTCTTCAGTGTGCATAATTTTGACCACACGTATTCACATAGTACAAAAATATGTCTAAATCATGACAATAATAATCTTTCATAAAAATACATCATAATCAACGAACAACGTTGGAAACAATATTGGATGGGTTTCAGAGAAAGATGATAAGATTGCGTGAGATCTATCAATGACAGCCAGTTAGAAAATGATGCGAATTGTCTTGCCTAGCTTGATACTTTGTCTCCTTCTAACTGACTTGATTGTGAGCCGCACCGAATGTTAACCAAACGTTTTGGTCCCTGAATTATCTGAGTGTAGCTCGTTTGTGTATGGGAAAAATAAATCTTTTTTATATCAGGTAATTACTTTCATGCACTAGGCACCTTAACGCAATCTAAATGACCCCTTCTAACGTGTTAAAACACATGTAATTTACATATATGTGTGTTGTTTAACCACAGCGGAATCGTACAGTGATGGTTGTTGTGACGACGATGTAATTAATAAAGCAACGAACATAAATCAGAGTAAGTAGCCAAGAGCAAGGTGTTTGCGTTTAACGCATGCTTCATTCCTACAAAAGTGACTTGCGATCGATGCATTAATACAAATCAATCGGCACTTGCATTATTACTTTGTGTTTGCGGCTTAGTCATTGTATAGTATCAAAAGGACAACATTACATTTGTTATGATCGACATTAAGTATCGCGCCACATCATGCGGGTATATCAACGGTGGTAATATGCGTTATGGAAAACAAGTTGTTGCATGTCAGATATATGAAAGCAGAAATTAAATCACGCTCGTGTGGTTATTTGTTTCTGTGTTCTTTAAACGTTGCGTGAATTATAATTTATGTGATTACGCTACATCGTCTCTTACATCACAATCACCAAGTACCATTTCTTCAATGCATTGTTGGCTCGCGAGAGCTCTGTGATGGTCATTAATAAACTGTGCGCGTGTGTGTGCGTGTGTGTGCGTGTGTGTGTTTCGGAGGAGAGGCATTCTGCATTACACCATTATCAGTGTAATACGTCCCCTAGTTTGGTAACGATTAATCACGTGCTGATATGCATGTGCCAAAGCTAAACATGTGATATGATGCATGCATGTAGATGCATAGGAAGGGAACAGCAAACGTTATCCCATCAGAGGCGTATGTGTGCCGCACAACTATTGGGCCGGAGCTGTCCTCATGCAGATAGATAGAGTCATTCACCTATCTACTGAGGCATAAAATTGATCTTTCGCCATCTCATAGATCCGCACAAGGCCCCAAGGACAGCATAGCCTTATTGAAATATCTTCAGACCTTATTGAGTTGTCCACTACCAGTTTTATCCATCGACAGACAAATAAAGTACTGGCCGTATTTGTTTATTGAACAGAACACAGGGTATGGGAGAGAGACAATCATAAAAATCCACCGGGCAAATTATCGTCTATTGCTCATTATATTTATATGTAATACATAGCTGTTATCCTGCCAAATCTATCCCAGTTTAGTTAGGATCCCCGTTTGCTATTCTTCTACACTGAGTGGTCCAACAGCTCCACACGAAGCAAGTGACTGCAATGATAGTAAATCTCGTTTAATTAAAAAGTCCCTTTTTTGCGTGGATCACTGAACAATTGTTGAAGTTATTTGCATAAAGATGCTACCAAAACGTTATTAAACTTAACTAACGATAACGCAGCATCTGAAGCTTATATTGCATGCTGAAGCGTCGATGGTACTTGAGGAAAATAAAACCGCTGTAGACGTTTATCATTGATTTACCAAGGAAGGTCAGTCTAAGTTGTTGTATCTGGTCAAGATTGCCAGCAGGCAAATTATGTTTAGATAGAACCAGTTGTTGATGGTATAGTAGTTATCCCTGCATTTGATATGGTTGTCAAGCTGCTATTTAGTGTTTGTTATTGCTAATAGGTTTTCTCGGTAGAGAGACATATATGCCAGCAATGCACTATTCGTCTGGATATAGCACACCCTTCATCCATGTTGAATTAGGTAATTCAGTAGTCACATTCACGAATCACGATATTGATACATTTGTGGTTCAGTGACATCATTGATTGACAATGAAACCAGCTAGCGACCGCCTCTCTTATCTATACTCTTTGACGTAGGCTTTTGATTGCAATTAATCACGCCGATATTTAACTTGCAAGCCATATCACACCCGAGCATTAGTATTGATAGGGAGATGATGATCATTGAATGCTATTATAATAATCCGAGCAGTTGTTGCAGGTAGAATCTCGCAACTTGGTGTCTACTCCACCATCTGGCGTTTTTGATATGAACAGATTAATGTATATCATCACATCAATTCAAGGACAAACATACAAGCTAGGTTGTTCAGTCAAACATAACATTATTAAGCAGCACAATATCACCCCTATGATACAGAAATGTGTCGCAATACTCAGTCACCCAAGATAATAGGTCGACTTTGTACTCAGAACACAGGTAATGCACGATACGTGTGGTTCAATAGCTTGATACATTTCCCTTAAGCCGTATGGCCACTGACACCGACACAACGCTCAGAGGTGTACCTCTTATACTTGGCATCTTTATTCCCTCTGCGAGCGTCCGCCAATTCATTGAACAATTATTTGTCTTAAGATAATGTGAATCTGTTGTAGATGACGTCATTGCGGTATCAAGCGCCAATGGCTGAAGCGCAAATAGATTACAAAGGGATGCCAACAGTGACTCGGTGCAAACACCCTATGCGTGATATATTACACGCCTCGACATACAATCTAGAGTGGTGCATTCGGATGCATTGGGCAATATGATTGATCCACATCTTTTGTTCTTTGTTAGGCTGTGCAGGAAAGAAACCGAATTGATTCCTTGGCTTGTATAAATCCCTCACCTATCCTGTTTGCAGTTCAGAGAGGCAGTTTAATCTATTCTAAACTTGGTACAGTAGGTATTGAAAAGGCTCTTGTATTTACACCATCTATTTAGTATCAAAGCTTTTGTTTGTGGCAGTTAATAGACTTGACATCCTAATGAGATCATTGTTTACTGATATCTCGATGTTTATAATGTGATTCAGCTACCATTAACCGTGGAAAAAATATCGGCGGTGATTCTTATAAACTCAACACACATTCATTGTTAACTAATTGAACGGCATTTGACATTGTGGTTTTACGGAAATGCTCTCAGTTGTTAGGGAACTGCTGCCTCGCCGCAATCTCTGGTATCCATTTCAATGCACCACGAAGTCCGATGCGCTGTATTATGCGAACAATTACAAGAGTGTTATGGGCATTCTGCTCTACCCTTACAACATCCATCAAGGTAACAACATGTCACACAGTCGCGGATAACGATATATCACAGCAAAAGTGTACACATGCGTAGTGAATAAAACGAGACTACTACATACAATTGTGACGTGACGGCTCGGCGGAGAAGACTGAACTTGAAAGCAGTGTCTAAATAAGGAACAATACAAGCGAGTTATTGCAATGCTGGTGCGATTATATAAGTTTGGAAAAACTATGCTGAGCCCAAAAAAACATAACAATAGTTGCTAGGTTCACATTTTGTAAAATAACCTGCCAACCCTTCTGTCTAGATCAACTGATCCTGTCTGGTTCCCGTATGCAACCGTGGGAATGTGAATCGTGAATAACAAAACATGTTCAAACTTATTACAACTATATATTCTATTTAAACGTTGTTATTTTATCAATATTTTGGCGAAATGACGTCCTGGAACGAAATAAAAAAACGTTTTAGAAAACAGTTGTTGGCTTTTCGTATACAACATTGTTTCATTTCAGCTAACGTCATGTTTGGCAATCAGTATTGCGAAAATCAACTGTCGGCCATTATCAAAGGGAAACCAATCTTACGTCGCGAAGTAAAAACAGACGTGTACAAACGTACGGCTTTCAAACATGGGGTTTAGTGGCAACGTCATTATGTGTCAACTGTGGTTCATCCAAGATAAATGATCTTTCTATTTTATGATCCTATAGTGAATGATTTCCGGCACCAGAGTTATACCATCCGTAGTGGTATATCTCTGTGTGATGTGGCCAATCCACCTTCTGTAATTCCTAATTCCTCATTGTGGAATTCATTACTGTCTAAGGATAAGCATTACTGTCTCATTCATATGAATCAATCACGAGGTATAACTGTACATTTGGTTACACTCTGTGTAATGCATGATGGTTATTAAATCAATAGGCTAGAGATGATTGAATATAGGCAATTAACAAAAGCAATATATTCTCATACTTCTTTTTTCTCTGCACTAAAAGAAGCTTCATCGTTTTTTTCGATATCACTACCTATAAAACAATGTAACCCTTGTTTACAAGATATTATTGCTTAGAAATACCCAGCAGATTACCGATGGTGGTTGGAACGGTAATAGTAAGTGCTATTGTCAGCAGCATGACTTTGATATGATTAACATTTACAATTATTAGAACTAGATACCTTAACTGGATGTAACCTAGTATTACACACCTCTTCAAGCAAAACATAAATTTCTTTAATTTGCTGAACCACTCGCGACACCACTTTCAAATTAATGCAGACCAAGCAATGCACAAACTGATCTGCCTTTCCTCCAATCGCTGACCATTAGCTGACCTCATACATTTCATAGTTACCGGTTACCTTTTTTCGCCTGAGCCCCTACACCACATATGAACGGAATATGCGCTGCAATCATTCAATAAATGAGCCATCACAGTTATTTGTCATCACGTAAACTGGTATTTTCACATCATTTCTCGGCGCAAAAACAAGAAGATGTCATTCGTATCAACCGTTTTGATTGTCAACTGAACCCCACTTAGCTATGAAATGCATTCTTTTATTGACTGGATATATTTCAAACATTAATCATTGGACGTTGTATTTTCGGACAGGTACAAATGTCGTTATTTTGGGCACGGGAGATGTTGAGTTACCCCAATGAACCCTTAACATAATTGCACCGTATTTATTGTGTTCACAATCACCAAACATATTTCTAGGACAGGGAGATTAACTAGTCTTTAATCAATAAATAACACCACCACAGTCTACAAATGTATTCTCTCTGTGTTAAATCAATGGACGTAGCACTTGCCATTTTAATATAAACATCATATGACACTTTATATAAGGTTGACTTGTTCGTAGAAAATTGTCGGGGCTTGTTTACTCTCTTACATATAGGATTTCATTCATGCATTTCATTTTAGTGCTACAATCAGCATCATCACATTTTGATAACACTTGCTTAATCTCATTAGACGAATCAGAGAAGGAAACATGTCGTCATTAACCGAAGTTAGATCGTATGAAACAATGTCCATTAAGATGATTAAGAGCACGTCTACCGCAGTTTTAAATGTTTACCACGCATCGTTTATCTCAACTGTACTGCAGATTGACTAGTTACAGCTTAATAGCAAAAACAATGACATCTGTACGATATAATGGGAAGTGAAAAACGTTAAACAAACTCTTGTTATATATCAATGTTGACTGAGCAACCTACAATATAGCTGCTAAACAACATATATTAATACTTATGTTATCAAAAACACACACACATTCTTTATTCTACGCATTCTTGTCCGTAAAAGCTAACAGGCTGCTTTCAAAGGCCAACGTTTTCATTTATCTCAATGCCATTATCAATCCACCCCACCCCCACCGACAAAAGTATGATCCACTACTAAATCAACGTCCAGGGAGCCGCCTGACATTTAGTGCGGAGAATGGTACTGCCCCCAGCATTGACTCATTATTATCAGCACGTCCACCAGAAACGCAATCTACAGCTTATCAAACCTAGTTCGTGTTCATCTGGTAAGAATTCCTAACTCTGTCGCTATATGACGCTCTGTCTATATGGCATCTTGGTAAAATTACACTATCATTCGTGATTAATTAGATTTCAACATGCAAGGACATAGCGTCGCCCGAAAAGTTGTTTTAGCTGCATAAGCAAGTGTACATCAATTTGAAGATATTTGTACTGCCTAATATTACTTCCTCGTGTAGCTACACTAGATTGCAATCAATGTATTGATGATGTTTACTGGCACATTTACTGTAGTTGTTACTTTTTTCCAGCTAATTCATTCATCAACTTATTTCTTGTGAACTCAGTTCGGGGTTGAATTGTTTCCAACAAATGATATTTTAACATCTAAACATTATTGGGACGAGTTCGTTATGTTTAGCTGCTTATTCGGCGAATTCAAAGCGCTAACTTTCTTCTCATTAGCGCACTGGCCAATCAAACATTTTCTTTGTTTGTACAAATGGTAAAATCGTTCATCTGCACCATTTCATACCCTAATCAGAGGAGCAAATATGTGAACACGATCGCTATCGTAGACATTCATTAGCTGCGTTGATAACAAGATAGTTTGTATTTTAAATGTGCGCAATCGCTGAAGTTAATGCGTGCAACCAAGGTGCACGATAACGCCCCTCCTGTCTCACTTTTTTTCATCGGTTGTGTTTATGTAACTCGAACACTTACAGTACATGGCTATTAGGAAAGTGTTTATATTTTCTCAGGACTTAAATGCTATGTCCACGTGTCCTTGGTACGGACGACAATGGTGCGGAAACTAAAGAGATCGATCCAATATCCACCGACATTAATACTCGTCTTTAATTGTTACGTAATGTGATTCCTATCCCGCAAAATATGTTCGTCAGATATATCACGATTATTTTAATGAGAGGCTAAAAACATGTCGTGTAGTGCATCTCACTCACGTGGAAAATTATCCCTTGAATCTGGCGCTGCTACCATTAGATACACAGCCGAATGAAACAGGATCCGTAAAAATATCAATATTCCATTAGCCGATGTATACGCGGGAATTAATGATGAGCAATTATTTCCCTGGCAATCTTTGTGCTAATACGTAGTTTAGCATTACAGTAATCAATACATCAAATTACTCATTCCATTTTGTGGGTCAAACCTTCGCAGTTTGTCATGAGTTAATCTCATACATCAACGGTCGGTCAAATTTGTGTTTTGTTCAAGACTTGGTTTGTGAATTGACCCTTGATATTGCTGGCTGTAGTCAATGCGATACGCAATTCACTGATCCATGTATTTAGTGATGACAATCCCACTGGTGTGCTGTATAACTATTTGGGTCTGCAAGATAACTACGACGACATTTGATGTTACATATTGTGACAATACCCATAAAAACTAAACATCATCCTAGAAAAGCTTTCGGATTTATTTGTTCAACAACCAACGACATCGCTTTGATCACACTCACCCATTCTAATAAAAGATTTTCATTTTTTTATATTAAACAATAACCAAATCACGTCAATATCATTTTATCTTGCGTGAATTGATAAGTGCGTAATTAGCCAAAACCTCGCACACCAAGTGTGCAAGAATTCTTCGCTGATAAGCTGTTATCATACCTTTTAATGTCTATTAGAATGATATCTTTCGTATAAATCGATTTCAGAGTCAACTGAAACGCACACGGCAATGTAGCGCGTTGTGTCCAATATTGTTAAGGCCTAGTTTCCCCGAGCATTGTCCCAGTTCTCGATCTGCTTACACACCTTGGGTGGATTTCGGATTGAGTTAAGTAATCCATAGACGCCGCATGGAATAAGACA